>QEPE01000002.1:0-212260 GCA_003945565.1 Tolypocladium inflatum
AACTCGGACGAGAAGAGGTACCTGTTTTCCAGGATGGACGCCATCTACGAAGGTGCCGAGTTCACTATTGTCAACGCCGCAGGAGACGCTCGAACAGGCTTGCCCGGCGTAGGTAAGACTCCGCGGAAAACCCCAGCCTCGAGTTGAGCTCGACCTGCCGAAGGGCAAATCTGTTGACAGGTCGAGCGAGGACGACATATATCTCTACCTCCTGAACGTCCCCAAGGTTGACTACGACAAAGAGACTGCTGGCCACAGTGTTTGGCTCGACACGTACCGGCATGGGCTGAATCGCACGATGAAAATCGACCTCAACGAGTTCACGGAGGCCAAAGAACGGATGCAACGTTACGGAATCGCGCGCGATCAAACTCGATTTCCACGAAGACTCTGCCGACCACTTCGGTAGACCCTTCGACGAATACATGGCGATTCAACAAGAATTGGCGCGCCAAAAGGGCATGGAGCTACACGAGTTGGTCCCGTTCCTGCAACGAGAGGCCGCGAAGAAAGCAGGCAAACCTATTCCCGATGACCAGCCTGTCCCGCCACTAGGACACGCTAACGAGTCCCCCATCACCGATCCCAACAAACCCGAGAGGCCGTTACCGCCAGGCAAAGTCCCGGGCAAGACGGTGCTCGTGTCCACGATGCAGGAACCTAGAGTCACGATTCGGAAGTCCCAGTGGGCAACGCGAGGGTGGACCTATCAAGAAGGCGTCCTCTCGCGGAGATGCCTTGTCTTTACTCCCGAACAAGTGTACTGGGAATGCCAAGGCATGGCGGTGAATGAGTCGGGTGCAACTGCCAATTCCATCATTGGAAGCGCCCTCCAAGAGCGGCCCGCATTGGCATTTCGCGGATTATATGCTCTCGGGAATCCTACGCGGCGATATGCATCGGGCCCGGAACTGCAGTATGGGTTTCAGCAGGACGACAATAGCGACAACGATGTGGCAGCACAGGTCAAGACCTTGGACGGGCACATTAGGTCGTTTGCTTCGAGGAAGCTCTCGAAGCCTGAAGATTCATGGAACGCCTTTCTGGGGGTTGCTACCCGGTACGTCGCTAGTGGTCAAGGCCTGTCTCTGCTTCTCGGCATACCGTTCTGGGCCGGTTCGTTCGCGGACGGACAGCCGGCCCTACAGCACTCCTTTGCCATGTCAATATCTATCTGGTTCCACATCGGACGACCAGCCGAGCTCGAGTCGAAGCTCTACGTTGCTAACTGCCCCCGCCGCACCCAATTCCCATCTTGGAGCTGGATCGGCTGGGAGGGGCGGGTGGATTTCAACGGAGATGATACCGCAGACGCGGAAAAGGACTTGGACGACGACGATTGCGGCGGCGACAATGCGCACATCAACTTCTTCGACGTCATGATGAAGCCAGAATGGTCGGGGAGCGTCGATCGCATCTGGTGCGCCGATATGATCCTTCACTCTGAGGACGGGAACGACTCGACTTTGCTCCAAGGCAACGTCCCACTGCAGGAATTTGCCGATCCCAACAAGAGATGGCTGCTGACCATCAAGCAGCCCTTCGTGTTGAAGCATTTGTACCTGATGCACTCCAAGAATAACTGGGAGTGGAGGCGGTTGATGGGCAAGCTTGTCGAGCTACATCTGTCGGTGCCGCTCACGGAACAGGAATTGACGGCGGGTCACAAGTCTGGCGATATAGCGACGGTATTGATTTTTGCTAGCACGGTCCCGTATGTCTATGATGGGAGGGCGCGATTCCTGATTTTGAGGAAGCTTGATGCTGGTGGGAAACAGTGGGAGAGAATTGGTAGGCTGGAGTTGACCATGGAAGAGTGGCGAATGCACAAGTACGGGAGCTCGCAGGACATGATTGATGATTTGCCGGTTCGCAAGTTTGGGAGGGACTTCACTCTAGTTTAGTGACGCGGTAATTGAGTTGGATGGCATTACTAGTGCCACGCCCCACTTTTCTGGATTCCAGTTCACCGTCACCAGCTAATCTAGTGCTGACGGCCATTTAACCAGACTGGCCAAATAGCCATCACACCTTCTACTTTCCAACCCGTCTTATGGCCCTGCAACCACCAGTTCTGCTATATACAAGCATTTTGCCCAGTTGACCAGCCATCCGCATAGATCTGGCCTTTTTTGCGGCCTCAAAATACCGCCTTTTGAGTGCGTTGTCGTACCGAGTCTGGGCGGCATCGACTTTGCGTTTGGCCTTCTGCAACTTTGTCTCCGCCTTCCGTGCGGCCATTTGACGGCCCTGGGCTACAGTAAGCAATCCCCCTGATTGTAGTCGTGTATTTTTCATGGGCCTGCGTAGTCGTCTGGTTTTCTCGGCTAGTTGTGTGCGGCTGAGGTCCTTCTTAGTTGAAGGAGCTCTGTACTATTGGATATTGCCCCACGGATGAACTGGCCCATCGAGATAAGAAAGTCCTCTTTGAGAAGTATAGAGCCATCGTTGCATTCTTCTGCAATAGTGAACTGGTCCTCCAATTGCGTTGCCGCCTTGTGCATTTGCCGGAGGGTGGCTGGCGTACCGAACGGTGAAGACAGGAGGGCCGGATCCAATTCAGGCGTAGGCGTACGAGCTTTGCGTGCTTTCATGACGCCTAGGACCGCTTCTTGGTTAAATGGTACTATTCCAGTCTTCCGAAACGCAGACATAATAGTCAATTGACGAAAAGCCTGCTTCCGGACGTTCTGAATGAAGCCCAAAGCTGTGGAGGGAGACATACAAGTCCACCACCTCCTGCCCTGTTCTTCGATCAAGCCCGGCACAAGATCCGGCTACAAGACGACCAAATGGGTACAAAATGTGGATGAAAGAGCAAAAGGCCACGATCTTCAACATGGATGATGACGAGTACGAAGTGTACTGCCGCGAGCCTGTGATGATGGTACCGGATCCGTTGAAATGGTGGTTAGAATCAGCGCAGCGACGACGGTTTCCTAACTTATCGTTGATGGCCATCGACATTCTGTCGATTGCGCCAATGTCTACTGAGACAGAGCGACTCTTCTCCAAAGCCAAACTTTCGGTGACCGACCAGCGAGGATCTATGAATATCGAAACTTTGAATCTCTTGGAATGCCTACGATCCTGGGACAGAAGCTCCCTGATAGTCCCATCAGAGGTAAGCTTTCTGCCTCGTCATATGTACGATTGTCTAATTATATATTCTAGTGTCGTTATGTCGATCCGGCAGCCACGGGCGCTATCTCCGATGGTTAGGATTCAGAACGCGAGAGGAAGGCAGCCGAGACATTTCGACGATGGCGTTGGGAAGCTTGGATGTCACACACAAGGGAGGATGATTGGGGGCCACCGAGTGCTTGATTTCTATCTAGAAGAGGATAGGAAGTTTATTCTGTATATCATGATAGCTTTCGTATGGCGACGGAATTGCGTTGTGAGGCTACGGAGGTGCTCCGTGATACCTTGGGCCACTATCATCGTGATGCCTTCAACGTTGGAGGCATGTACGGAGACGAGCCACAAGTCACGTGTCTAGACTAATAGTCTAGACCATAATTTGCAGTGCAGTCTGGTCTGACGGTGACGGACGCACCAATAGTTCAGTCTGCGTATCTCAGGGAGACGCTAGTTTAGTCGGGCTAAGTCAAACGGACTGCCAGTTTAGTCTGGTCAAGTCAGACGCCTCAGACGGACTAAATGGGCAGTCTGATGCGCCTAGACGGACTGATTAGACTATTAAGAGCGCTGAGATCGGTGTCGGGGCAACAATCTCGTCACAGGATAACAAGGGAAAAAGGAGACTCAAGAATAGTCTCACTATTAGCATCTTTGCCTTACTATTGAAGGTCTCGTGCGGGGTCAACAAAGCAACGCTGCCACAGGGCTATAATTCCCCTTCAATTAACTAGAAATCAAGGATCTAAATCTACTCTCCAGATGAGCCATAGCTTACCTTAAGGGGGGGACCCGTGAGTGTACGGACCCGTGGATCTATTGGGTCCCACGCAACTCAATGTGCATGCCAAATTGATGGAATTGAATTGATGACCACCCTGGACATGGAGCATTCGCTCCCACCAGCTCTCAATTTTAACGTTCTTCGTGCTTGGGGCCGCCTTGTAAGAATCCCTCAATCTTTTGCCTTGCTGGAAGACCTGTCGATGCCATTCCACTCGCCCATCTGCGGCCAGAGCAAAGTTCCAGTGGGCAGCCGCGACTAAGGGCGTTTCGCCGCCTCTATCTGCTTGCAGATACCATGGTCTGAAGCCATAGGCGTCGCACGCCGCCAGATATTGCTTCAAGACGCTCAAGGCAGTTTTAGCAGAGTGGCCAACGTAAAACCAGATAATGTTGCGTGAGTAAGCATCGATTGCAGCGTATATCTCGAATCCATACGCTTTGAGCTTATCGTGGCCATCAATGCACCATTGGTAGTTCGGCCCAGGGACGAGAAATTGCCCCTTCTTCCTCCGCATCATCCTTTTCCGTATCTCAACCTCGTTCGGGAACATGATCTTGTACATCTCAAAGAGGGGGTCTCTCGGCACGCAGAGCTGCTTTTGATGACGAAGATAGGGTTGGAGAAGTCTTCTGCCATATCCTGAGATGGCATTAGACCGTTGCGTCATTTCAATGATGACTTGCTCTGTCTTTGCCAGCAATGCAAGGCGTTCCTCGTCGCTATTGAGCCGGCGTACCCAGCGGCGGTCCGGGTGAAGTCTGATACGTTTTAGACCTCGCTTAGTGATCGGCCAACCTTGCCGCTGTAAAACGCTCAGCGTCTGCTTCTCGGTTAGGCCAACGCGAAAGATGAGGTCGCGGGTGGCCTCGATCAGCTCGGGAGTCTCGGTGGTACGGGATTGCTGACGTGGGAGACCCCAGTTCGCTATTCGCCGAGATATTGTGCTCAGGTCGACGGCGACATGGAAGTGATGCCGAAGCTTGTACCTGATCTTGCTTCGCGAGACACCGTTAAGATAGAGGAAACTGACATAGTCACGGTACTGATCGATCGGATTCGATGGCCGTGCCATGGTGGTGTTAGCGGTAAGTCGTAGATGTTGGCGGTAAGTCGAGACGAGGAAAAGGGGGTTTGAATGGGACGGGTTCTGTAGTGATTGGTTGACAGCACTACCCCGCTGCGGTGCTGGCGCTGGCTCGCCGCGGCTTAGCGCCGGGCGAGGGTGGTGAGATCTTTCGAACCCGGGATGCTCTCGACCCTGCTACATCCAGGGGCTTCTGTATTTTACAAGTAGCTATATATTGAACTTCCGCACCGTCGCCATAGCCGAAGGCATATTTAGGCATCTTTCTCGCATCAGATTAGCCATTGACCGGTAGCGTTACCATGTCTGCCGCCGACCCCGTCATGACAGGCGAAACTGCTGGCGCTGGAGCGCAAGGTGGGAACTCATCCAACAAAAACATCACGACAATTGGCAATGGCAAACGAAAGGCCGGGCCTAGCGCCCGAGCGACAGCAGGCAAGGTTACGGTAAGCTCCAGTTCGTCGCTGCTCTGGCTGATAGAATGCTGCTAATGCGCTTATTCGCGCAGAAGAGGAAGCAGCAAGCAAAGAAAGCACCTCCCGTCGGCTCGCTGCGTGACTTCCCATGTCGCCCATGTGTCACTCGCGCCACCAAAACCCCCGACCATGAGTGCGCCTCCCAGAATAGTAAGTAGGTATTCCTGGAGAATAACCTTGCCGTGCTAATATGCGCGGGTCAGATACTGGTGCAGCATGCTGGGACTGCGCAAAACATGGTCATATGCAGGCCGGTAAGTGATCTTTGCCTGGTCTCAGGAAATGCACTGAGCTGCTGATCAGACTGCATCTCTAGGTCCCTGTTGGCGCAGTTGCTGCTGTACGTGCCTTTTGGCAGCTGAATCGGCAGATCAGGGATACGAATGGCGATCCCGACGATGCCTGGCGGACTGCCGCGCAGCGCGCAGCTCAACAATTACGTGCCTGTGGTGCTGCACCTCCTGCCGCTGCAACAACCGCTCCCGCTTTGGCTTGCCATGGCGAAGCAGCTGAGAAAACCTACGAGGAGCGAAAGATCTTGGCGCTGGAGACAATTGCAGAGGCTGCTCGGCTCTGGGTTGTGAGTGAATCAAAGCTTGCCGGCTACATTTCCGCTACTGACTCAATTTTTAAGCGGCTCAATAAGTCGGAGGGTGAGGACGAGGGCCAGGAAGTGGATGAGGATCATTAATAGCCGCTGTGGTCATGTAAAGTATGCCTTGAAGTAGTCGCTGCTGCTCCGCTGCTCCTCCGCTGCAGTCGTTGCACCAGCCGTCAATGCCGAAACTCCATTTAGATTGTGAGCTGAGGTACAACATGGCTCAATGTACTGTGGGGCGTGTCCCGTCTTGGGTTGTGCATTTCTGAGTTTTGCAACAGTGACCCTGGCTGCCGTAGATGTGCAAAACCCTGAGTGCGGAGGCGTAGGGCCAGGCTCGGCTATGTTGCAGAGAGCCTCGTCAGCCCTCGACAAATCCTCATTGCCAGCTGGCGGTCCAGACTGGTATCGATGGCGGCTATCGCCGCTATCCAGGCTGTTCAGATTTAGTATCAACATCTGCTATTTCTGCTCCAATTGATGCCAGAACAACAGGACCATGTCGCGATCCCCGGGGTGGGGCAGCTGAGCCTGGCGAGTGTGACATTTCCTGTTGGTTCGGCACGCCACGGATTGGCAGTGCAGGTATGTGAGCCTTTCACATCCACCGGTGTGCTGGACGCTGGCAAGGCGTTAACTCATTGGCCAGGGGCCATAATGCAACTCGCGGACGCAACCCCGCATTCCAGTGAGCCACTGTGCCGGTCTAGGGTCTTGGCCAGGCAAGGCCCATCTCGCTGCGATACGGTGAGGCTGAGCCGGCGACAATGTAGACGGCAACGGGACTTGCAGTTTCTTCCAGACAAGTCATCCTCGGCGACCTCTCTTCCGAGCTCACACCGCCATCACTTCCAATACCTTCCACGACCCTTTTGCGAACCTTTGCAATCCGCCACCTTGCGGCTCTTGGATCCTGTGTGTTCCGCTGTGACGTTCAACAGGATGAACGTTGCTCATGTTTGATACGCCAGTGCACTGTGCAGCCTGTCAGGTAGCAGCGACGACACTGTTGTAGCATGGTGTAAAAGCAACCTTCCACTCAGCCCGCAATGACTGCATAGGCATGACGCTGACATTGTGCCCGGAACGGCTACGAGACGTAGCTGAAAATATCAGCCAATCCCTGAACCGAAGGCATGCGGCTGACCGAAGGCATGCGGCTGGTGCAGCACCAAACGATCGAGCTGCATCGCTGCCTAACCATTGTACAGCTGACCTAAATCGATATAATCTCTTGATTCGTCATTGGATGCGGCCGTTGTAAACCATGTCCGCTGGCTCTGGTAAACATTTCCACCTTTCTGGCTAAATCGGTGAAACTTGAGGCTGCCATGCTTTGCAAGGATGCAGGCACACTAAACGGCCAGCTGTTGCTATGGTCCATGGCTGCATGTTCTCAGGCTGCATTAGTACCATCAATACGCCGGAGACGGAAGTCGGTCGTTACCACCAATCCTCGACACTAAAGGCAAGATGCGGGGCTGTCAAGACCACCTCGTAAGCAGCGAGGGTGGTTTGTGAGGCATCGTCGAGGCGTGCCCAAGAAAAGCCCACCAGGATCAGGCTGGCTGTGTTGTCGAGTGGATGGCGCCTGATGCGGGCTCACGTACCTGGACAAGGGGTATTCACGCCACCTTGCCGCCGCCTCACGGCATTGTGTCACTAACTCCAGAAACGATTGGCCGGCGACGTTCCCGTCAAGGCCCAAGGCTGTCGACTCTGACACCACTAGCCACCAACAAGGCGGAACGAGAACGACAGTGCCTGGGGTTTGAACTCTATTTTGTTCGCTAAGCGCCGTCCTGCGCCTCGTGGCGGCGACGAACAGGGGAAACATCAATCGAGACGCTGATCCTACCTGGAGCTGGGTGATAACTCGGTTACCCCAGGCCAATCGAGCTTCTCACCACACTTGACCGCATCCTGCCAAGGCTCCTCCTACCTAAGTCGCGCGTCAAGACGTGCAGAAACGTCACCGTGTTGACATATCATTGGTTCCGAAGCACACATCTTACCGGGCCAACCCACAGGCCTGTAGACGCTGCTCAGCCTCGAGAGGTACGTGTTGAGATTTAGTGTGACATCGACAGCAGCCAGCGTCTTCTGTAAGCGTACGTCACATTCATGCTCCTTTCTTAGAGGCTCATCCATGCTATTTAATGCGATTTCCTCCCATCATTTATCGATGACCAGTCGCGTAAGTCTCCTTTCACTGATAGAGGCTGTTCGACCACCCCTTAGCATCTTGGTTCCCTTCTCCTCCACAAGGAAGTCCTCTCGGTTTCTTCGTCAGAACCTGGAACCGAGACTGCAAGCCAACTACAATCCCATATACTTCACCCCCATAATCCTCTTTATCAGACTTTCACACGGTTTCGACTCGAGATGGACCACAGATTTCCCCTTCTCACGCCTCCCATTTGCCCATCCTGCGACAACGTCTCTGCTCGGGACGTTGTCGGCGATGCCAACCCCAACGGAAATGCCGGACGCCCCTTCTACTCCTGCCGGTCCGGCCATAGGAGCATCTTCATAACCTGGGACGATACTCGAGGCATCGTGGCAAGCAATCCTCGGTGCCGGTGCGGATACCCTAGTCGCCGAGGCCGGAGTAACGGACCTATTCCAAGGAAGTGGTACGCGTGTGCGTCCAAGGAGTGCGGGTTCAGGCAAGATATTGAATCGGACGATGTTGCGGACCTCGACCAGGCACCCCCCTCAGATGCTAGAACGAACACCCACCCACACGGAGACTCTGGTTTTCCGATGCCTGCTAAGTACGTGATACTACCTCGCCCTGTCATAAACATTAGCATTAACAAATACAGTCACACTGCTAGCACGACTGAGTCACGCAGAGAGCCCTCAACCGCGGTTCCTATTGCGGTGATATCAGACGCGACGCCATTGGATGAGCACATCAGCTCAATGGCCATTACGAGCACCGGGCAAGGGGGCAGACCGGTGTTGGTAAATATGTCTGGTCAGACTCAGCGAGAACCTGATACCAAATGCCCTATTCATGGATCTGGTCGTAGATCGATTTTCCGTCGCAATCGTTGCCGCTGCTATGGCTAGCTTAGCTTGAATTGAGAGCGTGGAGGCAGGGTTGCATTTTTGAAGCTGGATCTCTTCAGGTGTCCACGTATGGCAAGTTGCTGATAGCTGAAGGACCAAAAGTGTGGGCATGTGGCAGGCGTGGTCCTTAGTGGTAGCGGAATGTCAGATAACCGTTACGCCACTAGCAAAAGTGTAGGCCCACACCCAGTGTGGAATAATAGTACCCTATATGCTATGCGACACGGAGCGTAGGCAGGGTAGAGAATCAATCCACTGGTGTAGCATCGCTAAAGCAGTACGAAGCGACTTCGGCAATAGCCTCGACCAACGACTCGTCTGTCGAAGACCACTATGATGCCACCTGGGGCCAGTGGCACTTCGTGATTGCAGGCCTGCTGGACAGGCGAAAGAGTAGGGGTAGGCGCAGTTGAATCGGAAACCATGGCTGCTTCCTGCATAATTGAAGGCAGACAGCACATCAAGAGGCGACATATGGTGCTGCCGGCTCTGTGATACCAAAGGTGCACCGGAATTCTTCAATGCACAGTCTACGTTTTCGGCGCAAACCTACCTTCGCAAGTTGGAATCCTTTAGGACATCGCTGATGGCTTCAGAGCTCACAGGACCGCCGAGACCTTCCAGCCGGTTTCATCTGACGAGTGCTCCGTCATTGACCTTAAAGAAGGGCATTCATGAAACGACCAGCCCGGACTCGCAAGGTCGTTCTCGAAGCAAAGATCACGCGGATCTGAGAGCTGTCCGTTGGCTACATGTCGATTCTAACCTGCCCTTTGCCACCGTCGACAGTACCTACCAGCAAGAGGCTGTTCTGGCAGTTTACTTATGGCTTTTGCCGCCAGGCGCTTGGGGTCGAACTACAGTAAGGAAGGATTTGGGGGATATATTCACTCAGGAAAAAGCGTCTATCAAAGAGCTCGACAAGGCTATCACCCAAACACACATCAGCGCGTATCCGAGACCGAGCCAGGCCTTCCCTTGCTTCGGACGGAGTAGTGCGCGCAGGCGTGCTGCGTAGAACCGCCCACCTGCACACGCGCGACTGTTTATTTGTATATTGAAGTTCTCTGCCTATATACCTGTCGGATAGACTAGTTGACTTAGGCAATAGCTATTGGTTGAGGAAGATGTGGAAGATGCCCCAAGGCTAAGGGGGCCAAGCCGGAAGAGACGGCGATAATAAGGGGGTCTGCCCGGCTAAGCGGCAGAGGCCACAGAGATAAAAGGGAGGAAGCCCCTTACTAGGGGTCCGGGAGCAGACAAGAGTTTTTCATCAATCTATTGAATTACTACGTAAAAAGGAACCGCATAACGCGACAATACCTGGGTGTGACTGCTCAGGCCGTGTATTTATATGATATGTGCACTTGCCCCTGAATCTTATCACATATCACACGCGATGTGTTTCTTTCCTTCGAGGTCCCCAGTACGTGCCGTCCCCAACCCGCGCCCATTCGGCACTTCACTTGGCCATACGGGCAATGGGTTTGGATTTATGGGGATGAGCATTTAATGGGCGCGGCCAGGCCATAGCGCCGTCTTGCTCTTTGCTTTTTCCTCCTCCTACCCTGTCCGTCGCGACCAATCAACTTCGGCCTTTTCATCGAAATCCCTTTTCACCGTCCCAGCGTCACAGCGCGCCATCGACGTCATGTCATATTTCCCACGCGAATTGCGCCGCGCACACCGGGGTCTCCTTTTTCCTGCAAAAAGGCTCGCGGCATCGGAGCTAGTCGTCGTTCAGCTGCCTTGTCTGCATTTCAATTGGTCATAAGACCACGGATTGCAACCAACTGCATAGCGTAACCCAATGAGCTTCTGACACGGCTGTGCGGGGAACCCTGGAAAGGACAACAATCGCAGCTTTTCCATGTCCGTCCGCCATGAACAGGCTTTTAGCGCTAAATTCGCTTCTGTTCGGCCCGACCCGTCAGTCCACAAAAACGATCTATCAATGACGTTAATGCAACCCAAGAAGCCACCCATGCCTGCAATTACGAGTACACCCTCACGAAAAAGGTTGCTTCACAAGAGCATCAAAATTCATTGTCGATTTTTGTCAGATTTGATTGGTCTTTTAAAGTCCAGATTGCTACTGTGCCAGAAAGCTGCGATGCTGTTATTGCAGCAGATGGGATGCATACGAGATACTAGAACATAGCCGGTTGCATTGATCAAAACGCCTTCAGTTTAGCGAGCTACAATACGAAGTGTGGCCGGCTAGAAGGGCCAGTCGGAGCAGGTTTCCACATGGGCTAATTACGCATTCCGGCAAAGTCAGTTTGGCCGGACGGAATAAAAACCAACGCCGGACGAACCCTACTTCGTTTTCAGCTCCGCACTCCGGTCGCCTACTGCCCCCGCCAGTTGTCGTGGGCCGTCAAATGTCACAACTCTCGCCCATTGTCCGTCATCTCGTAGTCCTACTTCAGGCCACCATCACATGTTGCAATGGCTCAAAGAGTGCTTGACACTGTTTCGAGGCCGCTGTGGAACGGTACGTTGGGCTCCCGGCTCTCCGCAGTGGCTGCCTAGTCACATCTCAGCTGACCACTATCTCCTCTTGAGACTTTCAGCTGGACTCACATGCAGTCATGGGCGGTAACGCTGGGCTGTGTAGTGTCCTCAAGCCTCACCATCGTTTTGGGGGTATGTACTCGTCTTCCCGCCAGTTTCCTCTAGCGAGTCGAATTGCCCTTGAATATGCCGACTTGGCAACTAATTCGACGAAGCGCTCTCCATGTCTTCAGGTGCCGACCTCGACTCGGCGCAGCCGACGCTAGCGGGAGGCGTCATCGAGATCGCCGCTCTCACCACCCTGCTGGGCGCCCCGACCGCGGAATCGCTGGTTCTGGGCAGCCGCGGAGCGTCGGGTATCTTGTGGGCATCCATGAGTATCTTCGGCATTTATGCCGTCATCAGGGGGTCCGTCGCCGCTGCGACGCCAAACTGGTTGCGTGAGACGCTCGGCGTCCGGAGTGCGGCCCTTGAACAGAGCGTCGGCTCCGCCTTTGAACTTTCCTCGAGAAACATCCACACCCGACTCAAGTTGGGTCCTGCGATTGGCATTCAGAGTGAGATGAGGAAGGTCAGCGACTCCTGCCATTTGCTGGGCTTTTTTTGGTGTTCGTTCACTGACCATCGTCCTCAGGATAAGACTTGCCGATCGGAGAACGAATTCATGGTGCAGTCCCGATGCGTCATCTACGCCTTTAACCGACTGACTTCCAAATTTGTTAGCTCAGTGCGAGCTGGTGTAGACGGGACTGGGGGTTTTTACATCTACATCGCGGATCCGTACCGAAAGGACTGGATGAAATTCGCGGCGTGGGCCGACTTCTATGGAGTCTTGTTCTCGACGCTAAAGCTCCTCGAGGTTTTCGTACTCTACAAGCTTGGCGCATATTGGCTTGCCTGGTTGGCAGGAGGTAGCTGGGCCATATTCCTATTGTGTGCTATTTGCTTGATTGTCCTCGGACTGTCACGAAAAGATGATCGCCGAGATGCTCAGACCGATATGCTCGTTGGCCAGCTGCCAACTCCAACTGCTGTTGGCGGAGAGAGGGTGGTCGTTCTCGGCACACCGAGCTATACGAGACAGAGCGTCGCCTGGGTTGTCACGTGGATACTCGGCGCTATCACGAGCATGGCTTCTCTGGTGCTATACTACGTCGTCCTCGGAAAGCTTGAGCCCACGGTTTTTTACACCTGGACCGGCTTCCAATTGGCGTGGCTCGTTGGCCGGATGGCCTTCTTCCACTACTCAGGCAAGCACGGTGACCTTGAGTTCGCGCTTGTGAGGAGAGACTGGAAGAAACTGAGCCCCTCATGCAAGACCCGAATTCGCAGTTTGGCATACGGGCTGTCGACGCACCTAATGAACGTCCATCCCCGGAAGCAGTACTCTTACGAAGAAGACGCCACCGAGATTCCAGACTTAGGCACGGTTGCTGAAGAATATCCTTATGCCGTCGATGGGCCAGAAGGGGAGGCGATGGTCTGTGTTACATCCGTGATTGGCGACACGATGCTCGCAAGCGCATGCTGGGTTGGTGGCGCAACGTCTCATCTAACCGGCTCCACTCTATACGACTCATGCATTGTCCAATGCCGTGTTGGAGAAAAAATCTTCTCGGTTCCTGCCGCCCGAGTTCTATCATGCGTCCGACCAAGCGTTCCTGTCGACGAGGAGGCCGCCCCAGAGCCCTTGTTCCCAGCGAGGGGCGGCGCAAACACTGGCCCGAATAATGCCATTTGGGTTTACTGGATTCCCTATGGACTAGGATTGTGGCTGCAGTTGAAGAGCAAATACGGACGGATCTTGGGCGAGCGGCCGGCCACACTGATGACTGACGAGCAGATCACCGCGGTTATGCAGAGCGGCGAATTGTTCGTCAGCCTTCGCGAGGTCGACGAAGTAAAGGAAATTGTGAAAACATCCAAGGAAGCGTGTCAGGCTGTGATGGGTTTTGTGTCCTAGATTGTTCGTCATCAATCGATGAACTAGTGTCGGTCGGTAGCGTCCAGAATGTGGATAACCTTATTTGCTCAGGATCAGCGCTGAAGATCTCAGGGAGGCGTGCCTCGACGTAGGCAGTCCCTGTACCAAAACCGGTGAGCTGACCAGGCGTGGCACCTTGCATCCGATCCTGGGCATGCTGATGTTCAGAGTCCATGGCGATAAATTGCTTGGTGCTGCTGAGCCTTCAAGGAACTGAGTGAAGAGAAGCAGAGTTGTAGCCGCGCTCCCATCACGAAATGAGGTTGGCCGCGAACTTCGCCGATCGGACGACACAAGCCGTTCCCCGCCCGATCTGTCCAAGGTTCCTAAAGGCAGAAATGCCCTGATAATATGCATGAGTCTGCTCGATTACCCAATTGGACTTCTGCGTGTAGTAGGGCGGCTTGTCCAATAGGCTAACGCAACGGGGATCATCAAGTAGAATCAACCCAGCTCCGTGGTAGTCCAACATCATTGGCTTGCAGGATGATGGGTCGGTAAATGGAGATGAAGCGTATTGTGCGGGAGTATCAATGACTATCATTTTTCAACGAATTTTGAACAACCAGTCCGGGACAAGTATAAGTATCCCCCTTCTGCCCCTCCAAAATCTCTTCCTTTCATGCCTCTTCACCAACAGATACATCACTTGCGGCACGCAATTTGCAAGAACACCAAAAAAAACAATTCGCAAGGTCCCTTTTGAGTTATCTTCTTGATTACTTTTCCCGCTTTGCACGTTCTGTCAACGCCAGATTCTCGCAGACGGCCACAATGACCATCGGCGCCACCTGCCATGTCATACCCTCAGGGATCGGCGGGAGCCTCGGCTCCTCTGGGTCAGTCTTCAATTGAGCCTTGACTACAGTACTGTATGTTTTATCCCTGGCGTTCAGATCAGGCCTGCCTTAAGTTGGCGAATTTTGGCGAGCGGCCAGCGGAGGGGTGCTCAACAATACCAGTTAGAACCTATCATATTGGTCAACTTCTTCCAGGCCACAGGCCAGCCGCTCCCCGGACTTAGGTTGGACGCGAGCATCACCCCGGTGCTTTCAAGAAGGGGTCCTTGCATAGCGGGCACAAAGGCAGGCACTGCTTCTCACCCCATGGCCTCCGCTGCTCCTTTTATGTCTGTCACAGCACCATCACGACCTTGCCTGAGGCACCCACAGGGGCACGGACCACTGGCCCACCATATAGCTGTAGCCCTAGATAGCTTCCTCTTCCCTCCTCCTCAAGGCACAACTACGTTATTACCTGCACCCTAGGTTCGCCCCGTGATAATGTCCGTTGTTAGTAAGGAATAAGGGACCAACCTCAGCCTTGCACAGTGGATGATGGGGTTTTATCAAGAGTTATAAGCTATGGCTCATCTGGAGAGTAGATTTAGATCCTTGATTTCTAGTTAATTGAAGGGGAATTATAGCCCTGTGGCAGCGTTGCTTTTGTTGACCCCGCACGAGACCTTCAATAGTAAGGCAAAGATGCTAATAGTGAGAGACATGGAGTAAATGCGACTTTACTTCGTTGGCTAGGACAGCATGTTGATATGAGCGGCAGATTGCTAAACAATATAGAGGCATATACACAAAAACGTCAAGCTTCTGCGAAGACGCGATATTGTCCCTAATTAAACTCGGCTATTGCGACGTGTTACTCTGGAAGGGGCGTGACTGGGTGTTTTGTATCGCAGCGATGCCGATTGGTACCTCAGTATCGTCAGTAGCATCTATCTGATCATCTGCGCTCGTGTCGAACGGTGAGATATGGCCGGTATCCTCGCTGCTTTCGCTATCGCCTACAATCTCGGACGTTGAGATTTCGGCAAACGGTTGCTTTTGTCCTAAACTCCCTACTTCGCAGTCTACGATACTAGGTCGATTTGCCTTAGAGAGGCTGACGCCGGCATCGGTATCACTTTTAGGAATCTGCCCCCGAAGGAAGGCGTGCCACTGCTTCGATGCCATGAGATAAAGCCGTAGAAGCTGTCACGGCACCAACCTGGCTCCGGTCACGTGCCTCTCTGTACTTAGTCTGGACCCTGTTCCACCCTCATAGTTTGCCCTCCTCATAGCACAACATAGATCTTCCCTGGCATCCTAGGTTTGCCCCGTGATAGAAGCGCAGGTTATAGCTGGTCCGGATACGCGCCATCGAGACCATACGTAGAGTTCCTTTATCTAGGTCGGTGGCCACTTTGCCAAGCATATGCTATTTCGGGATCAGCACACGGCGATATATCGTCGTGTCTATTGAAGAATCCCGCAACGGATCGGACGTGCCTCTCCGTAATAGCTATAGATAGCTATCGGTATAAGCGCGCACCGATGTTAAACGATATCAGCGCTGCCCTCAAATCAAACAAATCAAATCCGGGCTCATATTTGTTTGATTTGACAGAACATCGAGCCATATTTGTTTGTTTGGAATATTTGATCAAATATTTCAAATCTGCGGCTATTCGCCATCACTTATATCACCAATACCACTATCTTGCAATCCGTGGCGCCAACCTGCAGAGCCTAGCTTCACAGCACCATGTCTGAGCCAGTTTTTGAGGCATTGTAGCGCCTCCAACGTCGTCGGTCCCATTGATAGCCTCTGCGATGTCAAGGATAACTTTGCAAGGCTGAAAGACCTCTCGCAATCGGTTGCCATCGCGGGTATTGCTAAAATGTCAAGGGCTAGCTGGCTGAGCATGGGAAAAGTGCCCTGATGCGCCATCCACCAATCAACAGGGTCGTCAGTTTCCTGTGGCTCCAACCGCAAGTACCGGTCAAGCTCGCTGCCGGTAGCCGTCGTCTTCGCTGTCCTACTTTTCACCCACTGCCTGAACTCACTATCCTCCTGAGGCTTTTCTATCGTCGCTGACTTTTTCGTGGCCTTCGTTAGTTGTTGGTCATATGCCCCTTGTGGCCGAGACCCACGATACCACCGCTCGAAATACCTCGAGAGTCCCGCTTTGGCATCTCGTACCCAAACCAGCTGCTCTTCCGTCTCCCAGTTCATCTCGAGGTACCTCGTACCCAGAGCTGGATGCAGGATGATGGCTGCTGAGAATAAGGGAGACTCTCCTAGCTTGATGTAATATTCGTTGAGCTTTTGCCACGCGGTTGTGATACAAAGCCTGAGGTAGTGGCGGTGATCGCTCCCGATATCCTTCGCTCGAGATATACCGGACGGCTTCCCTGGTCTGGCATATTCTTCCCGAACGTGCTCGGGTAAGGAACCCTCCTGTGGCTGTCGGCGAGGCATCTCCACCTCATAGTCGTTGAATCGCGCAGGGCGTTGGCGGGCACGGCTCGGGTGCCCCTGAGACCGCCCACCCTGGCTTGCAGTCTCCTCGACTATTTCCTCCGTAACCTCATCATAGAATAACTTCCAGCCCTCTAGGTGTTCCAAGAGGTATTCTATGCCTGTCATGACCTCCCAGAGACGCCCATGCCCATCCCCTTTGCCCCATCCCTGCGCCCTCATGGTCTGCAGATAAAATGGCTCAAGCACATGCTTGATTTCTCCTAATAGCCGCCAGTCGTCGGCAGTCAGGATGTCCTCTTGAGGTAGATTTCCTTCGACGTCCGGGTGAATGAAGAAGGCCCTGATATCTCCTTGCTTGAGGAGTGCTCGGGAGAGCATGAGATAAGTGGAATTCCACCGCGTGTCGTTGTTCATGATAACTTCTAGCTCCGCCGTCGACTCAACAGCGAGTCGGAAGCCTTGCGCTTCGTCGTTCTCATGTGCTACTCTCTTGAATAGCTCGCTTCTTTGCGGGGACGATCTGATAAATTTGACAATATTGTGAAGCTTGCCAATAGGTCCCTTCTTCCTCCAGAGCCGCAGGTCCTCTTCTTGGCGGCTAAGAAGATTATATACTTGCGATTCTGCCTCGAAAGTCTCAAAGTCTTCGCCATATAGAAATGCTCGAGCGACCAAGTTCAGGACATGTCCATAGCAGCGCATACGCCTAGCGCGGACGTCCGTCGGCCCCATATCAGGGTCGAGACTCTTGTATAAGTGATGAAGACAGGTATCGTTCGTTGTAGCGTTGTCTGATATAACGCAACCGACGCGATCCTGTATTTCCCACTCGCTCACAACTTCGAGAAGGGTCACGGCCAGATTCTCTCCACTGTGGCTTCCCAACTGACGTCGTAGAGCAAGTAGTCGTATCTGGTGATGCCCTTGGCGATCTAGAAAGTGAGCCGTAACAGCCATGATGGCGTACCGATTAGGCGAGGTCCAGAGATCGAACCCAAGATGGATCTTCGTGAGAGCTTCACGAAGCTCTCGTCTGATCAGGCTTTTCTTGGAGTTATAGACATCGTCTAGTTGACGGCTCATTGATTGCCGGCTCCAAGGTACCTGGCCAGCTACTTGAGGGTCAAGCTGCCAAACGAGCTGTTCAAAGTATGGATTCGTGAAGATAGAGAAAGGCAAGTCAGCATTGATGATAAGTCCCAAGCTGAGTTCCCGTATTGCCTTGACCTTGGCTCTCGGTATAAGACTGTATTGTAAACGTGACCGCTTCGCTCGATCGGACTCGTCAGTCGATGGGCTGCTATCGGCATTCGGACTGCCGTCGAAGATCCTATGTGCTCTGCATATATTAGTTACGGTTCGACGGCGTCTCGGTCGACATACTTGCGAAGATGATCGGCAGCAGAAGTAGTGGCCGTAGCAGCGAAAAACACCGGCTGCCCCTTCGCATCACAGGAGCGGCAAGCCCAGTACGGATTCAGGGGGCTATTGTTCGCATCAATCTCGACGACAAACAAGCCGTGACGCCTGATCCAGCTCTTTCTGCCTTTGGAGCCCTTCCGAGATAAGGACTCCTCCAAGACATATCGTTTGTTTCGCCATACTGCCTGTGGCAGGTCTGCAATCGTAGGATGATCCGGTAGTGCTATCGGTGGCTCTGGTTCGAGCTGACTGGCTAGGTTTTTCTGTGCGCGAAGGAGCGAGAAGGCGGAGGGTGCCGGCGGAGTAGACATGATGCCCTACTGTGTTCATCGGGTGGCATGAAGCGCGTTTTAAGGAAGTAAATAATAGCTGTCAAGACGCGTCCGACGCGATAGGGCGCCGGCGCTATTAAAGAAATACTACGAGCTACTGCTTTATTATTACCTATTCTATGTACCTCCTTAACAGTAAGTGGGTCCCGCTTGAACCCAGTGTCGGGCCTAGGGTAGGTCATCTTGCCCCCTTTACAGGCATTGGAACAATATTATGCCGTATCAAATATATCAAATGTCAAATCAAATCACGATGTTTGTATTTGTTTGCTTTGATATAGCTTTTTTAATTATTTGTTTGATTTGTTTGATAGTTTGTTTGATAGGATTTGATTTGAGGGCAGCGCTGAACGATATCCCGGGTGACGCGTTGCTAAAGACTTATAACTCTCGAGAAAAGGTATCGGTCTTCCAAATAGTAAACTTCGTAGCTAGAGTGAAAAGCAAACTCTTGCCCATATCCTAGCGGAGGCACGTACGCAGTAGTATATAAGTCGTCCTCCTAATAAAAACGAGATATTAATACGCTAGTAAAGCGATAGGCTCGGGCAGGAACCTTACGACCTAAAACTCGTTGTTCGTAGTTAGACGGGCTTTATAATGCCTCGTGGTGGAAAACATATAGCCGGCGTAGATCCTAATTCCACGTAGCCGCGACGAGGTATTGCAATATTCGATTGTTAGGAGCTCTAAAATCCTACTGCCTTACCCGCTGCCGAGATAAAATAAAAGCATGAGCATCTTAACGAGCTCATTATAGCCCTTAATATACTTCATTACTGCTTTTATATCCCAGGAGCTTTCTCCACTGCCACGTCTCTATAGGAGACTATCGATAGGCGACTGGCATGCCCGTAAAAGTAGCTACAGATACGCATCGGCCAGCCCGTTCGCAGGATCAGTAACAAACGAATAGCCTACCGAAGACGTAAATAACCTATTGCGAATACGCTTAAAGTCGGGCTTTAGCGGGTCCAAATCATACATGAGACGACGAGATAGTTTAGTGGCGGCCTATAGTACCGTCTATACGAGCCCTCGGAAAGAATCTATGCTCAACCGGTAGTCTCCGTCCCAGGAGACCTCTTCGCCATCGTCGCTCCACTCAAAATAAAACGTTAGTCCGTCCGATTGTCGAAGTGCAGTTCCAAAAGCCAAAAGGCTTAGTATCTCACCTAGAGGGGATATTGTCCCGTCGCATATCTTACTCTATCGAAGTCTTTGGAGTAGCTCCAACTGGCCTCTTATAGGTCGCGCTTCGATACCAATATAGTCGTGCGAGATACGCGGTAGTACCGATTCTAATATCAATAGCCTCGCGCAGTAGACCAAACCCGATAGATGCGTTATATACTGACCGGGACGGAGAAATTCGGCTCTATCGGGTAGCGAGAGCCCGCAGACTGTACTACAGTAGATAAGCAATATCGAGCTCGCCTTGCCATCCTGAAAGTCTTTAGTGGTAAGGTGAGAATAGAATCGTAGGAGAACATGGGCCTGAGGATCCTGGTGCTCAACCGCTGACTCGCTAATATCCTGGGAGCGCTTATCGTCATCTGCGTCGTCCTCAGAGTAGCCGTCATCGCTGTCCGCTTGATCGTCATCTTTAAGGTCACTCTCTTCGTAGTCTTCGTAGTCCTGGCAGGTAGTCTCGTCATCGCGACTGCTCGACGCGGTATTATTAAATGACTCTGCCCGCGAGGGGCACTCGTCCCAAGCTAAATCGCACTATAACTCTTTAATGGCGCGGCTCTGCGCCCGATAAAGCGCACGCCCCGTTAGCCTTTTCGTATCCTGCCGAGGCAACCGCCAAAATCGGATCCAAAAACAGACATATCTCTTTAAAAGCCGTCGATATTGCTTCTCGGATTGGCTCCTAGCGACGAGCTCAAAGGGCGCCTTATACGGACGGTCGGGGAGCATGCCTCGGAGCCAGCGACGTATAGATACATCCGTGTGTCGTACTGTATCTCCGCACCGATCAAACAGCCGATCTAGAGCGGCGACGATCCTATAGAGTTTCATTTCGTCCTTCTCGGAGCTCTCTGTAATCGCATCGCTCGACGTGAACAGAACTAAAGGACCAGAACACGGGCGTGGCAGCTCTGACAGGGCCACAAGAAAGCCGCGATGCGCTTTTTCGAATATTATTTCCCACCCAGTTCGTCGCATCCAATTCGTCATCATGATCATTTGAGATGGCGGGACTTGGGCCGCCGACGTAGGGGTCGCTTCTACAGCCAGGTGCAATTTCTCTTGGGTGCAAAGTTCCTCTGCGTGTATTCGAATTGCGCGACTACCAGTCGAGTCGTCGTTTTCTTCGGCTTCGTATAAATATAGCGGCGGCCGAACATTTGCCTTTATACTCCACGCGTTATGGATATCGTTGATGAGCCAGCTCTGGAAGACGACTCTGTCGTCGACATGATCTCGTAGCCAGCGACCTATAATAGAGGACCTAGTCTCGCGTTTATGCGATCGTCGCAAGTGCTGCGCGAGAACCACATGACTTATAGACCGAAACTTGCAGTGCTTGCAAGCAGCTCCCTTCATCAAAGCAAGGTGAGGATGCTTAGCCGATCCGTCTAATCTCGTAGGCAACGCAGTCGGATCAGGCAGCTACAGGGATTGCACCAGCTTGTTCAGGCCCCATCGAGCTTTTCTTATAATATCGTATTTCTCGCCTAGATGCCGCGAAACGCGGTCGGCGTCCGTTTTGAGGGCGAACCCGCATCGAGTGCAAAGAATGGCCGGTTCGGGTTCGTTATAGTATAAGCCGAGTGCCAGCAGCCGCTCACGCTCTTCAGAGGACGGCGTCCGCGGCGTACTGGCCGGTAACGTTCGAATTCGATATCGGTCAGTAGGTTCGCTGGTTTGAGAGTCGCCCCGAATCGGATCATAAGGTAGAGGCACCATCATTGTGATAATTTGCCTGTTGTATGAGTATTCTCACGGACATGTCGCGCGTAGCACGACGACACGAAAAGACAGGCACTGGGGGATCGGCATTGTTCCATTCGCTCTACTCGGGTTAGTGGGACTTTCCGTGTCTGGAAAAGGGGGTCCTCGTCCAATCAATCTACACAGGAAACGGGGCCCGTTTCACGTATCCCAACGCGAAAAAACGCGAATATCGAAACGGGGCCCGTTTCGCAAGGGAAAATGCATGGGGGTAGAGTTCACCGAAATGATTGGCTGACAAGTAGAAACGGGGCCCGTTTCGCGACACAATACTAGAGAGGACTATATCTCGCGACCGAGAACTCTCTCGGAATCCTCCACAGACCCTCTACCCTCTGCCTCAGCCCTTCTCGCCTCGTACGAAAGGCTAGGCTGGGAAAAAGAAGTCCCTTCCTATTTACGGAAGGCTAGGCTTCCGAAGGGCCCCCTCGCTACGGAATTCGAACAGGCTGCTCTAGAAGAAGCGCATAAGAAGGCTACGGAGCCTATCTTAGCTAGAGAGCCCGTTCGGAAGCTCCTAGCCTTCTCGAAAGTCCCGATCCCGGAAAAACGAATCCACCCCCGGCAGGCTGCCCTTTTCGCCTCGGCAGCTAACGAAGCCGCGAAAACCTTCCTAGGAAAGCCGAAGGAATCGACCCTCCTGCCCTTCCTACTCCTTCCTAGGGTCCTAGGCCTAGGGCTAGCCCAGGGAAACCTCGCGGCAACCCTCAAGGGATTCCCTTCGAACCTACCGGCTCTAGAAGCTACCCTCGCCTCTCTCGAACGCCCTATCGAAAAGGGCCCTATTCGGCACCGAACCCCGGCCGAACAGGCTACGAGGCAGCTAGAAAGGGGTTTCCTAGGGCGGGCGGCAAAGGCCCTTATCGACTCGAGCCCCCTAGCCCCCGAGACCCCCGAGACCCTAGCTACGATCCGGGAAAAACACCCCTTAGGGCCTAAAAACCCCTTTCCGGGTAAAACCAGGCCTTACGCAGGCCAAAACGTCACTCTAGAGTCTATTTCGAAAGCTATAGACTCTATCGGCAAGGAAAAGGCCCCGGGCCTAAGTGGCTGGACTAGGCCTTTGCTAGACCTAGCTATCGGAAAAGACTCGCAAGTCCTAGCAGCCCTACGACTGCTAGCAGACATGATCCGGCAAGGCACAGCACCCGGGGCAGACCTTCTCTGCCCTTCTCGCCTTATAGGCCTCGAAAAACCCGACGGGGGGGTTAGGCCTATAGCTATAGGAGACCTCATCTATAGGGTAGCTACGAAAGCTATCCTTATAGGGTCTTTTAGGCCCGAAATGCTCCTCCCCTCGCAACTAGGGGTTAGCAACCTCGGAGGCGTCGAACCGGCAATCTTCCTTCTCGAAGAGGCTGTAGAGGGCCCGAACCTAGGCGGCTATACGTCCCTAGCCTCCCTAGACCTCTCGAACGCCTTTAATACAGCCGGAAGAGCCTCTATCGCAACGGCGGTCCTAAAATACGCTCCCACGCTATACAAGGCCGCTGCTTGGGCTTATAATAGCCCAGCCCTCCTAGCTACCGAAGGGGGGGCTATTCTAGCCTCTTCCGAAGGGGTTAGGCAAGGGGACCCTCTCGGCCCCCTTCTCTTTTCCCTAGCGTTAAGGCCAATTCTCGAGACCTTAGCTAGGAAACTCCCCTCCGCGGCTATCGTAGCCTATCTAGACGATATTTATATCCTAGATAAGGCCCCCGGTAGCCTAGCCACGGCAGCCACGGTCTTCCAGGACTCCTCGCTAGCCCTCAGCCTCACGAAAAGCCAGGAACAGCCGCTAGAAGCGCTACGAAAAGAGGGACTTAAGGTCCTAGGCTCTTTTATCGGCCCCCTAGGGCCTAGAAAGGCATTCCTTAGGGAAAAAAGTATAAGCCTCGCAAAGGCTTTACTTCCTCTTTCGGAAATACCGAAGCAATACGCCCTCTTATTGCTAAGAGGTAGCGTACACCTCCTTCTTCGGCACCTTCTACGGCAGCTAGCCCCAGAGGGCCTAGAAGAGACCTGGGCTTCTATCGACTTCGATATTAGGGACGCTATAGGGGACCTTCTAGCTAGGGACCCCGGAAACAGCCCCCTAGACGACCTTCCTACCGGAAACCCAAGCCTAGAGCTTATAGCTCTACCGCTTAGAGACGGAGGCCTGGGAATCCCCTCGCACGAAGAGCTAGCCCGAGGACTCTACGAGGCGGCAAAAGCGGCATCCCAGCCTATTCTTAGGCAAATCCTCAAGCAGCCTATCGTCTCTATAGACCCCCCGAAGCCTACGGCTAAGGAAGTCCTTATAGAGACGAATAGGAAGAGGCTAGAGAGGCTCGAAAGCACCCTTAGCCTAGGGCAGCAGCGGGCTAGGCTAGAAAACGCTAGCTATCTCGGAAGAAAGTGGCTTAGGGCCTTCCCGACGCAAAAGCAGCTTCTTCTTCCCGATTCCGAGATAACCGAAGCCCTCCGAAGCCGGCTACTCCTGCCAATCCGACCCCTCGAGACCCCCTGCAGCTATTGCGGCTCTAGGGTCTCCCTAGGCCACGAAGACACCTGCCGCGCCGCTAGCCGGAAGTGGACTTTTCGTCACGACCTTATTGCCCGTGCCTTTTCTAAAGCACTATCTTGCCGGGCCCTAAACGTCATCGAAGAGCCCCCTATCGGCCAAGGGGCTAGCCTTAGGGCCGATTTCGCTATTACGATCGGAAATAGCCGCTATTACTACGACGTTCAGGTCGTTGCGGTTAATAAGGATTCCGCGAGAGAAGACCCTTACGAGACCCTTCGCGAGGCAGCAGACGAAAAACGCCGGAAATATAAGGCCCTAGGGATATCCTTTAGGCCCCTTATCTTCTCGGCAGGCGGCCTTATGGAAAAAGAGACGGCAAAGGCCTATAAGGAAATCCAGCTCCTAGCGGGCCCTACGGCAGCTAGCTGGCTCGACGCTTCTATCGGCCTAACACTCACGAAAATCAGGGCCTTCTCGGCAGCCTCGATAGCTAGGGACCACCCTAGTCTAACGAGGAATAAGGCTACTAACTAACCCCCTACCCCTTTCCCCTTTCCCTTCTCGTTAGTATTTCCTTTATCCCTCTTTCCTTAGTATTTTCCTATCTCTCCCGATTCTCCCTCTCTTCCTTAGTATTTCCTATCTCTCTCTATCCTTATTATCCCTCTTTCTTTAGTATCTCTATCTAGATTGCTCTTTTCCTTAGTCTCTCGCTCTCTCTTATTTTTCTATCTCTCTTTCTATATAGCTTTAGTAAAGAAAATCGGCAAAAAGGCTAGATAAAACTATTAGATATAAATAGAAACCCTAAGTAACCCTAAGCCTAGGCCTATGCAAAGACTTTACAGCGAATCTTCTCATATACGCTCGCACTAAATGCCAACATGCACACTCCGTCAAGGAGTCGCGGGAAAGGACACATCTGAGGGATAAGCACGGTATACCAGAGGAGGTAAGGAAGGGCTTGACGACCTTTCTGAAGACCTTAACCGGCCCGGCGCTTCGCGAGCCGGACGAGGCGGCGCCCCTGCCAGACGGCTCACCGGAACATGGCCTGCTGCGCGTCTACGACGGCTTTGCATGCCGCAAGTGCGCGTATCGAACGATAAGCCTCCAGTACATGAGGCGTCATTTCTCCGGCTCAACGAACAGCCACTATCCGGCCCACGGCACCGCTCGCGACTGTCGTGCGTTCGGACACTAGAAACGGGCCTGTTTCTCCGGTGCATTGACTGGAACATCATCTACGGAGTACGGAGTAGAGGATCCAGCTTTTCCAGGTACATACGGGGAACGCCTCCGACCCGAAGAGAGCGAAAGAATGCCGATCCCCAGGTGCCTGTTCCGTTTCGTATCGTTGTCGTGTGACGCACAACCTGTGATCGTGTGCGTACTCATACTATAGGCAAAATGATTATGACCACATTGGCTCTACCTTATGATCCGATTCGTGGCCACTGCCAAACCAGCAGACCTGCCAGCTCTGATCGAACTTCTCTTCGCATATACATATAGATTGGACCTGTCAAGGCTTCTCTCGCACGTATATAGGCGCTCTCTCGTCTCCAACCCTATCATGGGTGATATCGAACAGCTTTGTGGCGGCGATCAAATCGCTGAGCTTTTTGTGCTCGTAGGTGCGACAATCGAAATCTGGGTGCCTTTTCATCAGAATATCGCCAACGTTGCCAAGGTGGGCCCATCCACCATCATGCGAACTCGCTTCCACTGCTGCTCTCAGCCAGGTCCTGACTTGATCGGGGAGATCGGCTCGTCCTTCTGAAGCTGAACGATGCGTGACCCCATCAGTGTGGTTTATGGAGGAGTCCTTTGATGCCAGGTTGTCAACGTAGATGAACTTGTCGCAAGCGGTAACAAAGGGCTTAGGTGTTTTGCGTTCGCCGCAGCCATAAACAAATAGGCCACCCTCACGGATTCGCGAAGCCAATCGAGTGAAATCGCTGTCACTAGAGACAATGCAGAAGCCATCGAATCGATCGGAGTATAGCAGGTCCATCGCGTCAATCACCATGGCAGAGTCTGTTGCATTTTTGCCATGCGTGTACGCAAACTGCTGAATTGGCTGAATTGAGTTCTCGAGCAGGTGAAATTTCCATCCCGTCAGGGTGGTGCCCGTCCAGTCACCATACGCCCTTTTCACAAAGGTGGTGCCGTACTTTGCAATCTCTGCTAGAATTGGTCTAGCCATGCTGGGTTGAGCATTGTCCGCGTCGATGAGAACGGCTATCTTAATCGTTGGGGAGTTGCAAACCATGATAATTGATTCTTCACGACCGTGGACGAAGATCTGAGTATGTTCCAATAGTGGTGAAGTGCCATTCAGATGTGTTTGATTAGTGTGCACAGGGAGGTGGTTAAGCCTGACGGTGTACCTGCGCTTTGCGGGCTTTCGCATCCGAAGAAAAAGGTCCAATCCGAGTGTCCCGCTATTCCAAATGATCACCCAAAGCATCAGACCTAAAAGTCCCAAGCATGTGTGGAAGATCAAGATTTGCCCGTGGGACTGGAATGTCCTTCACCGCCCTAAGACGAATCGGGACTCAAGTCATAACATGACAACCCTGCATCCGCATACACGGAAACTGCAGATGGCGGTATAAGGTTGAAACCTAAGGACCGCATCATCGCCGTGTAGAGGGTCCGTCTTTACGGAGACATCATAGCCACACAGGACCATTTTAAACTCCCGTGGAGGGAGCAGTGCCGCGCCTACACTTCGACCGTAAACGGCCACCTCCTAAGGCCGAGGGCTCCTGGGACAGCCCACTTCAAGGTTAGACCTGCTGTAGGCTGTCAGCGACAGATAGGGCCACGATAATGGAAAAGGCTCTATGTGGAGCGCCACCGCCACATGGTCACTGGCGCGCTTTGGAATGCGCCAACAGATACTAGCTTTGGTGGCGTACGAAAGCTCGGCAAGCTTCGTTAAGATCTGTACGGTGGGTCCTCTGGTCTAGCCCCCGCCTTTCATTCTTCCTCGTCCTTTCATTTCGCATCAATCGAGGCTTCAGCCACGACCGATACTGACGAGATCCGCGTAAGTAACTGAGCTCTAGCCGAACGAAGCGTCGCCTGCATCATGGCGCACAAGCCACCACATCATGGCGCACAAGCCACCACATCATGGCGCACAAGCCACCACATCATGGCGCACAAGCCACCACATCATGGCGCACAAGCCACCCGTTTCCAACAGAGCAGAGGTCGTTAGACTCTCTTTGCTCGTCGCAGCAAGGGGAGTGAGTCCTTGCGCATTGTCTGTCCATCCTGCCTGGAGTGCCATCATGGCCTCAGCCGACCTCCGCTCGCAGCCCAGACTCGGGTTGCACGCTGCAATGCCTGTTCGTAGAGCTACCAGCTTTTCTACCCGTTCGAATGGCGGTATACAGGAAACGTTGTTCGAGAATGGACAAGAGGTGCTGACCACGCCAGCGTGTTAACCCATCGGGCCCCGACGGATACATCAGTCATCTCGCTTTGGCGACCCAATCCAACGAACTAACGAAACGCCAGCGCGGATAATGGCGGTCTCTGGCCATCTTATTCTGGGTTTCCGCCGTCTGTTCACGGAGGAGACGATTGGGAATGCGCCTGGGAGCCTCATAAGCGGTGGTGCCGGAGAAACACCAACTGAACAACGTCGTGCGCCTGGGAGGTATTTCTGAGCGCGGAATCACGGGACCGGGGCAGTGGGCCGACACTATTGACGTTACGCAGCTTGCCGGATCCCTTGTAGTCTGAGTGGTGCTGTCGAAAAGCTTAATCTAAGGTTTACTCATGTCATCTGACATGATCTTAGGCTAATTTGCCAACGTTCGTCGCTGAATGCCTCCCGGGGATCTGGCAAGACTCTGGTGAACATACCTCAACCTTTGCGCCGCGCCCTGACCGAGACTCGGCCAAGGAAGCCGTGCACAACCGGGTCCAAAAGGAATACATTTACTGAGTTGTCGGACGGCCTTTCTATTTCCACCGTACAGCCCACGCAATGGCCTTCCTCAATGTACCGCTTCCTCTATGTATCACGGAGAGTCTATATGAACCTGAACATACAAACGTCCAAGACAGCGACATCAGAATCTTGGACGGAATACGTTCTTTCGGTCAATCAAAAGATTTGCCCAAGAACGAGATTGACCAAAATTGCAACCTCGCCTCAGGATTTTCGGACATAATCGTTCTCTTGGAACGGCCGGCGCCAAGTCACGAATATGATTTGACTTTCACTGAGTTTGTTCACAGTTGTCCGACACTCACGGCAACAGATCAGCTCATTAGACTGAGTTCGAAAGGCCAACGATCCATTCATACGGTGGCCGTCTTCGATGCATTCGCCTTCCAACCCAAAAACAATCTAAGACGGAAATCACTTGAGGGTCCGTGGCATAACACCTTGGAGGAAATAATACGTCTTAAACGTCCGCGAGTCATTCTTTGCTGCTGGAACCAGCAATGTCAGCATCCATTCATATCTAAACTGCGTTCTAACGGACTCGGCAAGTCAGCATGGGAAAAGATCTGTCTCGACAACCATACCATCTCTGCCAGGAAGTCATTTCACCCTGCAGCAGTAGTATACTACGGACAACGGAGGCCCTTCAGTCTGGCGCTTCTCATAGCTGACTTCGTAGTGGCTTTTGCTAGGCTCGCGGGTAAGTTTCCAGAGCCCGCTTGGATCAAGCAGTTGAGCGAAGAGATCGTCAGGCGAGAGGAATGGAGGTTAGCCCTAATTCGCCTGCGCCTAACCCGAACCCCAACCGCCCGTTCGGGCCCTACTAAAATTCTTCCCACTATGGCTGTAGGAAAGGAGGAAGGAGTGATATCCGCAGCTACAAGGAGTAGGATCATTCGCAAGATCTCGATACAGTACCGCGTTCGAAGTCTGCGTGGTTTGAGAAGCTAATGAGCATGGAACTTTTCCTGTGTTCGAAGCTAGGTACGGCGCCCGCTGATCGCTACCACGGCCTGCTTAGACGATGCTTCTACTGTGCCGCCGTCGACATGCGCAAGCTGACAGACAGATTTCGGTCCGTGGTAGACCAGACAGTCGACCATCTCCATCCGTGTATATACGTGACGGCCGGCCGGCCGCTGGCTCCGCGGGGTCGGCGTAGACGGGTCGGTTGGTGGGACCAAAACGCGGGCACAGGCCCCGCAACCCTGAACCGTCGTCGTGGGGGAAAACGGCTCGGCGCAACCCTTAGGGTTACGTTAGAGTAAGGAATTGCGCATGCAAGATCGCTCGCAGCGCGATGAGACCCTCAGTTAATGCGGATTGGGCTACGTCAAAACGGGCTGTCTACTTTCTACGAGGCAACGCGCCCTCGATGCGGCTGGAAGGGGGGGGAATTGAGGGGCCAGCGGTGTTTGGCGACCGGTATTTGGCACCCTTGTTTTCGGCCCCCACGGTGGTCTGCGTGGGCAGAACGCGTACACCGCGCGGTATTTGGGGCCAGATACCGACACCCTTTGTACAGTAGCTAAGGCCTAGGCCTAACTAACCCCCTTAGCTCTCTTTACCCTCTCTTTCCCCTTTCCTTAGTCTTTTCCTTAGTCTTTTTCCTATTTCCTATCCCTTCCTTAGTCTTTCCTTATCTCTAGTTATTCCCTTATTATTCTCTCTTTTAGCTCTTCTTAACAAATTAGCATAAAGGCTAGATAAAACAAATAGAGCCAAGTTTAAACCCTAAGCGGTTGCCGGTCGCGACGAACCTTTGCCTGCTTGCGTTGTCGCTCCTTTCTGTCATCATGGGACGTTGGCCGAGGAACCATGATGCTTGCGCACACTGGCTGTAGAGGGATGTGGAAGATGGTGAGGAGACATTTCACCGCTCCAATCTGGCTTGCTCTGGCGAGTGCTGTCACAGCGTCGGGTGGGCGCTTCGTTCGTCTCCAGCATGGTTTATTGCTTTTTCTTCTGCACAGCGCTGAGCTGCTCGACTATTGGGTGTGGCGCCCCGTTACAGGGTATGAACGCCGTGGCAACGGTTGCAGAGACCATATACAGACGAAACGATCAGAGTCCTCTGCCGCCTGCGAGTATTTGTCGTATTATGCGGAAGGAGTCTATTCGTTGTGAGTTGGAGCCGTAGTCACGCTTCAAAGACGACGAGGGTGAAATGGATCCGCACGAAGAGCCAATGAGACATACACTTAGCTCAGGTGGACGTCAACAGCAAGCACGCCATATTCATATTCGAGCATGGCCATGTTCAAGCACGTCAATGTCGAAGCAAGCTAGTCGTGTTCAAGCAGAATGGTCGAGAGACACTTACGAAAGAGAAAACGAAGTTCGTACAATTGGTGGTTCGCAGTGCTTCTCCTTATGACTGATGCCATTGGTTGACATTCTACTTGGACGAATTAAGACCAGCTCAGATGTGCACATTTTTAGGTCAGCGCCCTAGGCTGGACATGATCAAGATCACTGAATCAAGATCACCGAGACAGCTCGTCATACTGGCGCTTGCATTAGGTCCTACGGTGATACTCTAATTCTCAAGGCTCTGGTCCTGGCTAGGGACACCCTTTCGCTTTCGTTGATTGTGTTGCTACCGGGTTGCAGTCACTCGCCTCAACGCGGCGATTTAGCGAAGTGGATGCGACAGGGGGGTCGTAGCACATGGAGCTTTTCCATTGGAGGCTGGTCGTTAGGTTATGACAGGGGGGTCGTAGCCGGCATGGACGTATTTCATTGGAGGCTGGCCGTTGGGTTATGACAGCGGGGTCGTGCCGCCATGGACGTAATTCATTGGAAGCTTGCATTGGTACAGCGGTCGTGCCTGGCTGTGGGAACGACGAAGACGGCAATTTGTAGTGCATGTTGAATTTCACTAAGTAAAACGCGGCCACAGGCGAACGCCCACACTAAACTCAGCTCTAATATGCGGATCGCGGACATCATTAACGCGCCTGCTTTGCAGTATCAATTCGTCTCTCGGCTTAGGCCCAATCCGTCAGAGCCGACTCCAACAGCTGACTGTCTCACCGACACGGTACATGGGATATTTCCTCGAAGCCAGCGCCACCCCAAGAGACCGCAGACGGTGCCGCCTTCGTCGATGCGCAATGTATGCAACCGGGATAAGCCAAAAGGTATTCGAAGCCGAGTGTGACTGTGAGTCTCCACACCACGCCCGCGACCCACACAATCAAACGGGGTTCTCATCGGCCCGAGCAAGATGAGCCTGGTAACACGCATACCCTGGACGAAGAATAGCACAATTTTAGCAGACGCTTCCGGCGTGTTCAAAGTAAGCATGTTTCTTATAGGCTAAGACGCCGTTCAGGTTGTGGTATGAGATTTTTCTCTGGCCAGCTCTAGAGCCAGATGCTCTCCGGGAGACGCTGGCCGCTCTACCTCAACATTATGCGTCACATCCATGACGCCACGCAAGTAGCTCCGTTGGGCTCCATCATATCGCCTCCAAAGGCGCCAGGAGCGTAACGAGCTGGGTTCCTCTCCGGTCTGAAATGTCAGGGACCTGTCGTTCACGGATTCTGTTGGACCCTCCCCAGACTGTCAGTGAAGGACCCATTACGTGCAAGAGACGCACCTCGGATAACGACAGTGAAGACTAGGCTGCCACCATGGAAGGCCTTAAGTACAGCTGCGGTACACGAATTCGGAAACGTCTGGTCGCGCTCGTCCGGCCGTTTCTAGATACACCGCGAGACTTTGGAGCATGAGAATACTTCGGAGCGCCATGGCTTGCGTCTGGTATCGCTTCCGTCATGTTTGAGGACTGGGCGCTTAAAAATGATTATTGAACACAAATTTTTCAAAACCTTGTTTACAATCTGAATGTGTCTAGTACTGTCAAATCATTGAGCTAATCTGTGCGCCTGGAGAATATCACAAGCCGACGTCTTGCTGCAGGTAGTCGAGCATAAAATGCCTGAAACGCGCAACTACTTTCAATTTCTCCAGTTTCAGAGTCGCACAGTCGCATATGAACAACCGAATTGTCTGAATAGCAACCATTACGTTCGGTATGGCCACGGCACATCAAGCACTGAGAGCAACGGTGCTATGGTGGGACGATAAAACTTTCGCAGTCCACTGCCCGTTCTGCAACACCACCCACCAACATCTGCGTAGCTTTTCAGTCCGCTGTCGGTACAGATGCATCGCTCCTTGCGATCCAACCCGCGACGCAAAATACAAGACGGAACGCCTGAATCATGTATATTGCGAAATCGACAAGAATCATTACAGATTCATCCCCGGCACAGCGTATTCTGTTCGCGGGGAAAGCCCATCAAACTCAACAGCAAACCATGACCCCAACATTCCTCGCATTGCCTTATCCGCATCATCCAGATCGCTTCTTCTCACAGCAGACCTAGATCAACGCAATAAGTCAAAGGCGATAGCGGGCATGCGCCGCAAGGGTGGGTTGCCGGATGTCTTCGCCGTCAGTGGTTGGACCGACATCGGCGACGCAGTCATTGCTTCAAAACACTGGACGGAACAGGCTCTTCAACTTTGCCAACTAATTGGCTATGAGCTCACACCCGACGTCGAGAAAGACCAGGGCGTACCGGGGCGTTTCAACGCGTCCCACGTCGAGAAGCAGCTAGCTGCATACTTCATACACAGCCACGCGTTCCTATCGCACGAGTTGGACTTGTCCGGGGATGTCGATGTCGGCAAGGAATCGGATGACGACCTCGCGGGCCTGATCGGAAAGCTGGATCTTCAGGAGACAGCAGAAGCCTCCCCGAGACGGCACAGATTGAATGGTAGACAAGATGGGATTGACAGAGAGCGGATCACGGCATTATGGAAGGTATCCCCGCCTCGCATGCTGAAGAATGCCATCATCCTGGTGACCAGAACAGTATGTTCCGACTGTAAAGAATTCATTCGTTGCCTCAACAGCAAGATGGGCCTCAGGATAGAAGCCTACAGCGTCTGTTACGAGACGATAAAGGTTTCAACTGAGTGTGTTGACAACTAGCTGACCGACTGCAACGTTTATCCTAAGATAAGGAAAAAAAAGAAAGGAAATAATAGCTATAATTGGGCGGGGTTTATATTTGTATCTAAATCATATCTTAAGTCAAAAGTGTATTTGTTTTCCTTGGGTATGTACTCGCCAGCGCCGCAGCAGCGAGCGCCTCGATGCTGTAGCACCAAACGCCTCAGCACAAGCGCCTCAGCACCTCGGCTTCAGACGCCTAAGCATTAGGCGCCTTGGCATCAAACGTGTCCTTATCAGACGCCTTGGCGCCTCTCAGGAAGGTCATCTCGTCATCATCCTGTTCGGTTGGATTAGGCAATGGGAAGTCTACCGGCTGATGATACCGCCCGCCGTATGCACATACCGAGCATGGCTGCGTTAGGAGTAGCGGCTACAACCGAGTAGGAATACAGTTCAGTATACTCTGTCTAGGTGTTTTGATCAGATGGCTGGGCATCATTGTGTATAGATAAACTGTCCCTCAATTATATCTTTACATGAATGCGTACTGTGTGATTTTTTGGTGCTGCAAGATATGTAGAGCTCTACGGCCTCAGTACTGAAGCGAGCTTTGCCAGGGGAAGCGCATGAAGCCAAGCTCCACCAACAGATTTAGTCCAGCCTGTTCAATAAAACAGACAGCAGACTAGCGGAAAATTCAGGCAATGCACCGATGAGATCTTTGAATGCATCGTCTTGCCATAGCTCTTCGACCTTGCAGGCAACGTAGTGGCAAACCAAGGATCTTAGTGGATCAGCTTGTTCACCTTTGTCCATTGTATTGGTAAAAGAGAATTTTAGCAAGCCAATAATATCGCAGTATCCTTGACTATAAAGTTGAAAGCGTTCAAGGGACCGTCGGAGGTTATGGAGAGCTAGAGTCTGTAGAGCATTTATACCGTAATAATCCGCCAGGACGTACAAGCGTGCATGGCAGAGGAAGATTGAAGAGCAATCGTCATCCGGCGCATTCCCCGGCGGCTCGTTTTTGATTCGCGAAATTGGGTAGAGACGTGAAAATGAATCCCATAAAGCGTCTTTCTTGCTGAAATCGGCAAAGGATGCGGCGGCATCAGCAGGGTCTGCTTTATGCGATTTTCGACCCCGACTAGCAATTTTTCGGTGCGTAGACTGCCCATTGAGTTCGTCTTCTTGATTAGAAGCCGGCGCCGCATCCGGGCTGGAGCTCGGTGCTGCGTCTGTTATTGGTCGCTTGCTTGGGCTGGGTTCGTAGTATGTCCTCGAGTACACGTATTGACTGAATCGAATAAAGGTATCCTCGTCGGTTTCATCCCACTTGACGCAGAGATCTGTAGCCTCTTTCATTTGGCCATGAACAAGTGCATGTAGTGCTTTGGACTGCTGGGCCACGAGAGCCGAATGAATTGTATACTGTTTCTGAGCCGAGCCAACAAGGAAGGTAAAGGGAGGAGATGAAAATATCCTGTCGATGTCAGCATCGCTCAAACCTTAGTATTTCACCCACGACTGACTCTTTTCCCGGTAGACTTGTCATTGTATGTGATATGAATGTTCCGCAAGTAGACTTATGAATATACGATAATGTGTGAAAATAATGCAGAATGAGAGTCCCTGGCGTGAAAGGAAAATATCATTGAGCCAGATACCGATTTAAGAGAGCAATAGCTCTACAAGACCACAATGAAACTCATTATTGCAGCTGAAGGTGGCGAGACCGCGGTACTTGCAATGATGACAAAGCTACGTCATTAAAGGCGCTCTAGAGATCTTCGTTCGGGATGGTTCCGAACTCAATTAATTATAAGTCGAACTCAAATTTGTAGGCCTTGAACGTGTCTTGTTTTGCCGACCATGGTTAGTCCGGAATATATCACGGGTCAATACGACAATGTGGTGACGTAAAGTGTTCAAAACTTACCGTTCATTGACGATTATCAATGGAAGCATTTATGAACATTCTGTTTATACAGCCTGCAACCCTGCCCTGGACCTTTAGCCACTGATTAAAGAGAGAACGTACGGTGGTCTGCAATCCATAGGAGGCTATCCTTCACTTCAGATGTGAAATTTGAAAATCAAGTGGCCATAAATCTGTCATCGCGTTTGCCCTTCATTGAAGACGACCTTCTTTGGCATACAGCCACCCAGCGGGCAAAGAGCCGCACATATCGGAATCCTGGAACCTGCCCGTTTTAGGAATGGTAGTGAGTATGCGTGTTCACGCAGTGCCGGCCCCAGCAGTGCCTTGAGAAAGGATGTCAGGCCCTTTCTGGCCTCTTCAGGTATGTCGTGCTTATCCCGTAAATGTGTCGTCACCCGCGACCCCTTAATAGAAAGAGCATGTTCGCATCCAGGGTAAGCGCAAATGAGAAGGTTTGCAGTAAGGTCTTTGCACAAGCCCAAATTGGCCAAAAATTCCAGATTAAGCATCGTCGATAGGGCGGATAGCGTACTACTACTACTTCTAGGTATCGTCAATAGTGACACGAACATGATGAGCCGGCCGTAGGGGTCGGTAAATGTTGCTATCTGTATTAAAGGCAGACGTCGAGGAAAACGCGATGCTCTCCCCTGACCGGGGACTTCCCACATACAGCTGAACTCAGGCAGGCAAGGTAAGCGTCAAAGAGGCAGGACGATCTAACAGCGGGGGCCAGTCGGATGCGGGCCGAGAGGTAGTGGAGAACGGGAACAGGCAAGGAACACTAAGAGCCCGTTCGTTGCCGAGCCATTCTCATTCGACCTAGCTATGCTTATGTAATACGCTGCGCGTAAACATTCGACAACATTCGACTCGGGCCCGCGCAGATCCGTCCACATGCATCCTGACCCTCACCTAACGCTCTTTAAGCAACGAGCACCCTCTCCCATCATGGAGCAGGAGAAGCACATTGACGAAGGGCTCCATTCAGAGGCCGAGGATTGCGTGTTCCGTCCCGGCACCACACCGCCGGATCGTCGAGCCCAACTCCCCCCGACTCCTCCCGCGACCGAAGAAGGACACGTAGCTACACAGAACGCAGGCAGCCGAAGAATTCGCGAATACAAACGGAAAGCGGAAGAGGGTGACGTGCCATCCTTCGCCGAATTTGACTTCAAAGCTCAGCATTACAGCTCTAAGTCTATCGAGCGTCTTGTCAGCAGGCACGACTACGACGCAAGGCACGCGAGGCTGGTCGTCCGCATGCCTTCGACGGTTCACGAGTATTTCTCCACCTGCGTCGTTGAGGTCTTCAAGGATCAATTGAGGCATATAGGAGACAGCGAAGGCACTGATGGTGGGTTTGCGTCGAGGATCACCAGTGTTGGCTCAGCGCGTATTTTTCTGGACAGCGACGAAGCAGACTCGAGGACAGTGCGGCGCCAACCAGACGGCCAATTTCAGCACAAGGATTCGATTTATCCAGGCATTGTGCTGGAGGTCTCATGGTCACAGGATGGAAAGGATTTGAGACGGTTGGCAGAAGACTACATATTAGGCTCTGACGGCAAGATCAAAGCCGTTATTGGATTCGATATTAATCCGCTTGGCAAAGAGTCAACTGTCTCTCTATGGAGAGCAAAGTTTACGTGGTTGGAGGATGAGGATACGTATTCCCTTGAGGCTGACCCAGAAGTGTTGCAAAAGGTAGGATAGTCCTCGGAGCCGTCCGTGGAAGGGCACGAACTGACCTGTCACAGCCATTTCGACAGGTTGACGGCTCCTCTGCGAATCAAGACGAATTCTTAGCTATTCCTCTTAACGATTTCTCCAGCGACGAAGTGTCCAAGGCTCACGAATCGATTCAGCTATCGATTGCCCTGGGTCGCCTCTCTGGCTTTCTTGCAGATGCCGAGCAACTACAGAAAAGGAGGGAGTCTGCACGCAGCGAACAGCCTAGACGGCCTTTGAAAAGAATACGGCTTCCATCTAGCTCCCCAGAGGAGATCAGGTTTGAGGACGAGGCAAAGTTTGCTGATGAAGAGAATGCCACGGCCAACAAGACTGAGGCACTAGATCAGGACTTTAAGCTTGAGCCTAAGTAAAAAACCGGTTAGTGCGGGCAGGTGGTATAAACCAGAATAATGTACCAGTTGTTCCAAATACAGTATTGAATTCGTACCCAAGTTTTCCTGGCCCTTGGTCGGTAGGTATTCAACTCGAGTACCACGATTGCTTCCCGCTTTCGGGCAAGCTCATTCTTGTTGACCTTCGTGTCTGATTCAGCACCAAAGACGCGTCGTGTCAGAAGGCGTGAATGGCTTGCAGTTCGCCGAACGACGAGGCGTGGTGCAAGTTTCGACCGTGATACGGAGTCAAAACATGTCGAGCCGGCTGGAAATCCCCGCTTCGAGCACCTCCCGTCTCGATCTCTGAGGCTAGGAGACCTGATGTGGTTCAGATATCACTGCACGCGCATGCTTCCTTCAATAGATGCTTTAGCTTGACCGCAAGCGCATCAAATATGATCCTCATCTACCAAGACCAGACTTAACAAGCTGGATGTACGTCTAGTTACGAGGGAGTGCTATTGGGACGAAGTTGATGGCTTCTCGATAGCAAAGATGTATTTCAACGCCGGAATTCAAGTAAAACATTACTATCTGTGAGCAAAACAGCTTCTTCACTCAAGCCTGAGAATTGTATCATGTGGCGTGATCTCAAAAGTCTCCTGCAGCTGTAATACATGTCGTCGAACAGTTCATTGACAATGTCCTCCTTTGTAGGGTTGTGAACCGCATACATAGGGTGTACGCCTTTCACGGCCCAAAAACAGTAGCCTTCGGCCTCCACTCGCGTGGCTACCCCCTTCTTGGCGTCCGTCACCTCAGAGCACAAGTCAACGGCTAACTTGTTCTTTGCTCGCGGCCACGTGCATTTTCCTTGATAATACACGCCCTAAGTCTAGGCTGGATGATCTACCAATAGACAAGTACGGTGTTTCACCCGACGAGTCCGACCGTGCTGTGGCGCGCCGTGGATTGCCGTCCTTCTTCTCTGTTGCCGGAGGGCTGTCGCGCTCGTCCGCTTCGCTTGCCGTCGAGGATCTGTCGAGCCACCCCGGTCTGTGCTGGGATGGGGTGTCAGGTGTCAGGTGGTGGCGAATCCTCGATATAGATGGATTTCTTGGTGTTCGTGCTCTTCTCTCGGGTTGAACGGCCAGGCGATGCGGACTTTGTCTCGACGAGAATATTTTGAGGTTGACCAGCGTGTGGTGGCGGAAGTCTCGGAGTCGGCGGTTCGGACTGTTCATCCTGTGCTACCATCGCAGCCAGTTCTGCCTCCAAGTTGGCTCGTCGCCTCATCCACTCTTCCTTTGTCGGTTGAAGCTGGTTTGGCGCCGGCCTTTTGCCGTCTTGCACGTTTCGGCCGGCCGTGTTCTCGTCTGCTGGTATCCGCACTCGTGATGGGCCCGTGGGTAAAACGGAGCCGCACAACGAGCCAATAAGATATGCACTTAGCTCTAGTGGACGTCGACAGCGTTCAAGCAAACATGTGGATACAGGCCATGTTCAAGCACGTCAACGTCTAAGCAAGCCGGCCGTATTCAAGCAGAACGGTCGAGAGACACGCACGAAACAGAAAGAGAAGTCCGCCAATTTGGGGGTCCGGAGTGCTTCCTCCTTATGACATAATGCCATTGGTTAACGTTCTATTTAGACGAACATGTCAAGACCAGCTCAGACCTGCAATGCTTGGATCAGCGCCCGAAGCTGGACGAGATCGAGATCACTGCACCAGCTCGTCATGCTGGCCTTTGCATTAGGTTCTACTGTGATCTATAACTCTTCAGGCTCTGGTCCTGGCCAAGGGCAGCTTTGTTTGTTTGTTTGTTTGTGTATTTTCCGTCCAGCGGCTGAGGCCAAGGGCAGCTTTTGTTGATTGAGTTGCTACCGGGTAGCAGCATTCGCCTCGTCGCGGCGATTTGGCGAAGTGGATACAACAGGGGGGTCGTAGCCGCCATGGAGCTTGTTCATTGGAGGGTGATCGGGATCGTGACAGGGGGGGTCGTAGACGCTTTGGAGCCTTTTCATTGGAGGCTGGCCGTTGGGTTATGACAGGGGGGTCGTAGCCGCATGGACGCATTTCATTGGAAGCTTGTCGTCGGGTGTCTCGTTGGATTTCGTAAGCAGACTCTGGCTTCGGCCGTTTTGCCAGCAATTCTCGACTTTGATCGCGCCAAAAAAAACTCACTTCAGCGAAATGGATTAAATAAAGTATCTAGCTAGAGACATTACTGAATTTCGCATCGATTGATACTACTTGCATTGGTGCAGCGGCCATGGCTGGTGGTGGACACGACCAAAGACTGCCATTTGGGGTGCACGTCGAATTTCACTAAGTAAAACGCGGCCACAGCCCAACGCCCACACTAAACTCAGCTCTGATGTTCGATGCGGTACCGGCAGTTCTACTTCGTCGTCCGGTCGCGCACGGTCACGGCCCCTGGCACGAGCATCTCCTGCTTGAACCAGTTCTCGAGCACCACCGGCAGCGTCGCCGTTAGTAGTATCATCGGGCACCCGTACCGGTGTAAGCTCTTGAGCTCGCCGAGCTTGGCGCGGTACCCGATGTCCATGATGACTGTGTGACACTCGTCAACGAAGATGCGCCGCAGCAAGCCCGCGCAGAGCAGCCCGTCCGCATACGCCGAGAACTCGGCCCCTGCCGCCACGTCTGCACTGACCACGACGAGCCGCGCCGCCCGCGGCATCACCTCTCGCCCGGCACTGAGCGATAGCTTGAACTCGATACAGTCAACGCCCATGTCGGACGCACGCGTCACCAGATCGTCCGTTAGCGCCACGAACGGCACCACCACGATGCTCGTCCCGCCGTCTCGCAGCACCGCCGGTAGCATGAACAGTATGCTCTTGCCGGCGCCCGTCGGTAGCACGCTGATCGCGCATTGGCCGTCCTGCAACCCCATGATCGTCCGCATGCTCTCGGCCTGCTTGCTCGACCGCCACGTCGCGCCCGGGCCTAGCAGCTTGCTCAAACCGGCCGTCGTCGCACTCTCGATATCCAGCGGCACGTCTGTCTCGGCGACCCTGAGACGCTTCACTACGGCACCGCACACGTCCGTACCCTCGAAACCCCGCTTCTTGCCTTGGCTCGGACCTGCGTCGTGCTCGAGAAACTGGTGCCATAGCTTGCTGATCTCCCGGTACGTTGCTATCATCTCTGGCTGCAGCTTCCCCGGGTACCCGATGTGGACGGCGTAGTGCTGCCGTGCGATTCGCGTGCCGTGTGTCGACTGCAAGTCCCAGACGATGTTCCAGCTGCCGCCGCAGTCGACCGGCTCGCCCGTCACCGGGTCAATGTCCACGTTGTCGTCGTTGTCGTCCCCGTCCTCCATCTGTGCCTCCGTCTGCTTCATCACTAATCCCCGGATTCGACGCCCCATCTCAATCGCTATCGGCCGGTACCGCGCCACCCCAATACGCACGCCCGTGCCGGCTTGCATGACCCGACCCAACACGTTGCTTAGCCGCTCCGTCTCCCACACTCGGCTACTCCCGTCGCGCCACATAAACTCGAGCATCTCCTCGCGCGGCTCCGGCAGCTTGCACTTGCGCCGTAGCATCCGCTCGAACGGCAGAAGCCACGTCACGTACGCTACCATCATCTTCCCAACCCGTGGCGGCAGAAAGCGCGCCACCTTGCGTCCGTTATCCCGAATGGCCTTGGCCTTGTCCCGGTCCGTGACTAGCATCACCTCCCCGTCCAGCAGAAATATGTTCCGGATCAGCTGCCACGAGTCGCAGTGTCGCAGCGTCGTCAGTTCCGGTCCACGCCCTGGCTGGCCGCCCCAGACGTGGACGAGCGCCATGGCGGCCTCTCGGAAAAGCCGTAGTCGTCGCAGCCACTGCTTGGCCCGCGGTACCTTCCACTGGCTACGCTTGGCGTCCCAGAGCACCGGTCCAGCGAGCCGCATCACTTTCGCGGGGCCGGGCTCGAGCCACTTGTTGAGCGGGTTCGTCACAAACGACTGTCCAGCCCCAAGCCGAACTAAGCTGTCAGCGATCCGGCCCATGTCTAGTTTCCGGCTGACCTTGGTCCACGACCCGGCCATGATCTGGTCTAGCAAACCTTCTGCCTCCCCGACCAGATCGCGCATCGTCTTCTTGAAGTCTGCGGTGCCGATGCGCTCTCCGCTGTGGAATAACGCCTCTCCGTCCTCGCTCCACCGGATCGTCGGCTGCCCGCCGGTGAGTTTGCGATGGCCCTTGCCGTACGCCATCCAGCCAATGATCGTGCTTACGACCGTATGCGTGCCGACACACATCCACTTCGCGTGCTCGTCGCAGAACGTAAGTACCGTCTCGGTGCTTAGCTCGTCTGGGTCGCTGGTCTGGCCTTCGAATGCGGCTTCGAGAAATACAAGCCGCGCCCACCACAAGATACCCGCAAGCATGCCCGTATATAGCTGCGGCTCCGCGAATCCCAACGGCTGCTTGCGGATGCCGAGTGCGGCGCAGAAGCATAGCAGCGGGTTCACGTACGCGTTGCCGCCCACGTTCTGCTTGATGGAGCAGACCAGAAACCGGTAGACGGCTCGATCGAGCGGGCCTGTACGACTGGTGGCCGCGCTAGCCTCGTCTTCCTCGTCCTCCTCTTCCGGCTCGTCCCCGTCGTCATGCTCTTCGTCATGTTCTTCGCCGTCGTCATCGCTGAAGAAACCACTATCCTGGCTGCTGTCGACACGCTCGTCTTCGAGCTCGTAGACCAGATCGCCGAGCAAGCTCCATTGCTCGTCCGTAAAGCAAACAGCCCAGCGCTCAAATGACTCCTCGCGCCCGACCGCGTACGCTCGATAGCAGAAGCTCAAGTAACGGTGCCCGACGGAGCGGTACTTGGCCATCGACGCCTCCTTGCCCTTGCGTCCAAATGGCTGCCCCTCGAGCGCAGTGGTCGATATGCTAGCCAGCCTCTGCAGCGTCTCCGTCGGTACGCTGTCTAGCCGCCAACAGTATCGCTCGACTTCACGATCGAAGCTCTGCCCTAGCCGCTCTAGCAAGACCAGCTCTCGCCGCGCCGCCTCGTCGTCGTCTCGTCGATCTTTCGCGCCCCTCGCTCGTACCCACTCGGCGGCGTCGAATATCTCAAGCTTATCGCGCGACCCAAAGTGCCGGACCCAGCGTGTTCTCTTCACCCAACTCGAGTCTCGGTCGATGCCCTCTTCCTTATCACCCTTCCGGAGCCTCGTCGTTTCTTCGGCATCGAGATCGGCTTCGTACCCGGCAATCATATCGTCGAGCGCGCTATTGCCAGTCGTCTGCGCTCTCTCGTCGGCCTCTTCGTTCGTCACGATCCAGTAGCGCGCGAACTTGCCACGAAGCCACGTCTGAAGTGTCACCCTATCGTGCCTGGGACTACCGGAGCCGTGATGCGAAGACCGCCAATGCTGCTGGACGCACTTCCGTGATATGGTAAGAAAGTGACATAGCCCGCAGCGAAACCCGGATAGCTCTGGTAGTCCGTCAATGGGCGCCGGCCGATCCTCTGGTATCTCTGCGCTGACTGGGCAATGGAGATCCATGCTGCTATAGTAGCTCGTAATATCAGCAAGCACTTGCCCTTTGATTGTATGTCCGCGGAAGTGGCGCTCAAACCTAGATGCCAAGTAAACCCTTTTATTACGTCTATTAATCTAGTCGACTACTACCCAGTATCGCGCAAACTTGCCACCTAAGAACGTCTGTAGCGAGACTGCCCGCCAATTCTTGCGGCCGGACTCCGTAGTAGTATGGTTGGCTCGGGGATAGTGCTGACATATTGTCTTATGGCTGCTTGTCCTAAAGAAGCACTCACCACAACTATACCCGCTGTATATTGGCAACTCCGGTATTGCTGGACGTCCATCCGGCGGTAGCGTCTTAGTACTCGGATCTTCGAACGTCCAACTAGCGCAGAACGATAGTATTTGTCGCAATTGATCTCCCTTTGTACCGTGGACGCCGCGGAAATGTCTCTCTATACCGTTCCCTGGTCGGACTGAAGTCTTGCATATCATGCAGACGAGGATCTGATAGTCAGGTAGGATAGAAAGAATATTTCCTAGCCGTATACGCGTTCCCTGCTGCCCGGCTACGTTACTATCTCGTTTCTTTCCTTCCTGAACGGAACCGGCATTCAAGATTCGGCCATCTAGCTCTTCGAGAACCTTTCTCTTCTTGAATAGCCGCGTTTCATCCGCTGAACCATCCAGTGAGACACGAGGAGCAACTCGTTCAAGACTCGTGGTATTAGCGCGCGGTGTCGATGACAAGTGCGGGCTATCCGACGACGAAGGTAGTACTTTACTCGGCTGGCGAATGAACTCATGCCACCGAGTTGACGCCCACTCGTAAGCGCGGAGGAGCGCAGGCTGGAGCTGATGCGGGAAGGCGCCATCAAGACCATAAGTAATTCCACGCTGCAACGGACGATGGCCACTTTGCCAAGCAAAGGCGACATTCAAGTCAGCGCTTACGCTTGAGTCGTCGTATCGATTGAGTGGTCTGTGTACTTCCCGGACGTGTCTCTCCGTAATTCCAATAGCAAGTTGACGATAAAGCTGCGCGTTGACTTCGAACCCCCAAACGCTCGATGTAGCCCTTTTGAGTATCGCAGTCAACCGAGATGGTTTCCACGCAACACCGTCGGACTGGAACAAAAGGCGGCTTCGAAGCGTAGACGTTTTCGGATCGTGATCACCGAACCGTTCACGCCGCAGCACGTCCGCAAGTCGACGTATACAGACTAAGTACCGGAACATGACGGCTCCTAGCCGTGCTGGTAGGAACCGCGCCACGTAAAACTCTCTGTTCGTTTGCCTTTTCGCTTTGTGATGTCGGATGGCATAGATCATAGAGCCATTCCAAACGAAGATACTACAACTCGACGAAGGGCTGGTTTCCCTCTGCAGACTTAGTAGTTCCCGTATTCGCGGCAACTGACCACATGCCGTATAGAGACCGCCGAGTAGCATTTCCTCGAGTAGCTTTGTCTTCTTCAGATACCAGGATACGGCCTTCCAGCTCCACAGCCCATGCCGCGCAAGCGCGCCAGAGCGCATGGTACAGGCCCTGACGAGAAGGTCCTCGTATCTTGTTTTAAGACCATTAGACGGATGCTTGACGAATGAGTAGCCACACTCAGAGCCTGTCAGGTCGTCTTTTGTACTCTTCAAGTCGACATCGAGCTTCATGCCAAGCATAAGCGCTACGCATAAATCCTCTGCTTGGGCGATGAAGAATCCAGCTAGATTAGGGAAGTTCTCCATTTTCAAACTCAACCCTTTTCCCCAGTGCACTATATCGCCATCGTCGCTCCAGCGCAGGAGGAACGCCGGCGGCTCTGTACGCGCGATAACGCGCGCGGAGTTTCGAAGGCTTAGCAATTCCGCCAAAGCAGACTGCGAGCCGGCCACCATGTACTGCTCACGGACCCGATTGAGCTGCTCGAGCTGCTGTGTGCGTGGTCGCTGCGGAATACCAAGTGCAGTGTATGGGCGTAGGGGTAACGCGTACTCTAGAAACAAGAGGCGTTGGATGTAGATGAGTGGAGAGGTATGTGGGCTATATTGACGAGCTAGCAAGAAAGATCGGCAATCCGTAGAGAAGCCAAGAATACCGCTGAAACGTATAAGAAGCGTCGAGTCGGGTCGCCCATCTGTGAAAGGTTCCATACATAAGTCGAGGTTTAGCTGGAAGAGAAGCTCGAGGAGCCCGTCGCAAGCTTCTAAGGCGACCGTTGCATTAGACTTACGCTGAGTATGTAAAGCATCGCCTTCGAACGTCGTCTCGCCCTGGCTAAAGAACCCCGAATTATCACTAGAGCCGATGGAGGTGTCAAATTCTTCATCCTCTGTTTCTCCTAACTCGAAGAGCTCGTCGCCAGAGTCGCTTCCTCCATCGCTAGACTCTATTATACTGTCGTCTTCAATTTCGTCTTCGTCTTCGTCTTCGTCTCCATACGAGGAACCGGCATTAGTCGACAAGCAGTCTTCGAAAGGGGAACACGTATGGGCCTTGATTCCGTGTTTGCTGAAGCTGGCCGTCGGGGGAAATGCGCATGCGGAGATGTCAATAGTCTCCCAAGCCACGTGGTGCCAGATATGCTGTAGGCGGGAGGCGATCTGCCTGCTGATATTGACCTTGATTTCTTGTTCTCGAATCTCGGTTTTGAGTCGGAAAGCTCGAAGAACGAAGGCTAAAAAACGCTTCCAAGCCGCTCGATACCTCTGCCGACTGGATTCCTCTGCTACCAGCATAAACTGCTTCGAACCACATGCATTGACTCGGGAGCTTTGTAGCCAGCACAACAAGCTGCGGCTCGTATTCTCCACAGTACCTTCGCATCGGTCCAGGGCATGGTCCACCGCACTCATAATACATGCAATCTTCTGTTCGTCTTCCAAGGAACTCACGACATCCGGGTCGCCTTCCTGAGGCCCCTGGCCGAGCCTAAGCTCCGCCGTAGCCGCAGCTGCGTGGGTTCCCTGCTTTGGCAGTCGAGTCGTTGCCTTTAACAGGTCGCGCCGGCTGCCGCGGAACATGGCCGGCCATTGCGTGCGTTCTAGCCACAAGGTTGTAGCCGCTAAGGAATCTTCACCCATCGCTCTGCTGTATACGCGGGGCTGATTTTCTGCGTTGCGAAATTTTTCCTCTCGCTGTAGTATACTGCGCAAATGGGCGGACACTTCGGGCGTCAGACGAGCGGGCGTTACCGGAAGTTGAAGTTGAGATGCTCGCGACGTATCGGCAGCCTGTTTTCTCTGGCCTCCTCCGCTGCTCTTTCGGTGGACCTCGAACCACCTGCTGCCGGCCCTTGAAGGAAAGAATCGCTGGCAGAGTACGTTTTCAACCCATGGTAAAGCCTCTGTACGGGCATCTGTCCCGACTCCTCCTGGTCTCCCTTTGCCTCTGGGATTATGCCAGCCGTGTCTGTCTCGACAATGTGATTGCATTGTTTGGATCTGACGGGACACAAACGAACACTTACGGCATTTCATGCCATCCGTCTTAGGCGCGGCGAGATAAGGGATCGGAAATGTACTTGGGGGTGGGAGTTCGAGTCGACCCAGCTCATCTTGCCTCCGTATCAAGTGCGGGATCTGCTGGATGCTTTGCGCTACGGCGCGCCGTTCCGATACGGCCAAATCGCGGTGCCGTAACTGTAGATGGCTTGCTACTTCGTCGGCGACACAGCCAAATCCACACGTCTTGCATACCACGATCGAGTATCTCGGTAAGTGAACGAATGGATCCATACTGTCTACTTTTAGTAGCAAGGCGCGGCGACTAGCAGTAACGAAAGCGCAACACAGTTGCTAGTTCAATTTACGCGACCGGCTTCGCGTCGCGATGAACGCGGCCCGAGACAGATGGTTCGTTCCGGTGTATCTGATTGGCTCCCAAAAATCCAAGTCTACCCCTGTCGCCGAAATTCAAGTCTACCCCCTGTCTAGTGGGGCTGGAAAATCAAATCTACTACACTTGGATTGTGCATTGTCTACTAGGGTTAATATTAAAGTATTAAGGTTACTTAAGGTTACTTAGGGTTAAAGTATTAATATTAAAGTAAGGGTTAGCTAGAGTATTAATTAATTAAAATATTATTAAAGTTAAAGGTTAAGAGTTTTTTCTTTTTATTTATTTTTTATAATATTTACTCTTTTTTATAATATATATTTACTTTTTTATTTATTTCTTAATTCTTATTTCTTTATTTAAAATATTACCTTATCTTATATAATATTTACTTACTTTCTCATTTCTTAAATCTTATTATTACCTTCTCTTAGATTTATATTTAATAATAAAAATTAAAGTTATTATTAATTATCTTAGCTTATATATTTATTACTTATCTTTTAAAGCCTATTTATTATTATATATCTCTTATTAATCCTTATTTTTAACAATTTTTATTAATTATAATAATTAAGCTATATTACTTAGGGTTAAATATTATAAATATAGTACTCTTAGTATTAATATACTCTCTTATTAAGTCTTATTTTTAATAACTTTTATTCATTATAATACCTACGTTATATTATATTAATATAAATATTATAAATATATTACTCTTAGTATTAATATACTCTCTTTATATTTTATAATAAATTACTAGCTTAATAAAAAGAATAAAGTTATATAATAATACTAAGCCTATCTTTATAATATATAAGTATTAATTCTTATTAATTCTTATATTTTACCTAGCCTTTCTTAGATTATTAATAATTTTATTATTAATAATTTTATTATTAATAATTTTATTATTAACTACCCTATACCTTATTAATCTTTTTCTCTTATATAACTTAATTCAACTCTCCCCTGTAAAAATTCTGCACCCCGAGGAGCTGTTAGCGGCTCGTTAGTCGGGACAGGATCTACAGGCCACCCGACCGCGCTTTTGCTGCCAAGGCCCATCGTGACCCTAACAGCACAGAGGAAGACCTTAGGAGAGTTCATATTCCTCTGCAAAGCCGGTCTCGACAATTGCACTTCGGCCCATCCTTTCTTTCGGAACCAAGGAGCTATGGGCAATTGGAAGGTTCGCCCTCCCAATCACGGTGACCGGTTGCGGAGGTTTTTCTCCCGAAGGCAAGCTGCGCGACAGCCTCTGATTCCTTCCAAGGGTTTTTCCCTGCCGCCGCTCCCCGGCCATTTCCATTGCTTGGTTACTGGAGCATGGACTGCGGCAGCAGCTTTGGCCGAGGAGGCGAGAGAATTCTGACCGGTGAAAACCAAGGGTTGACCATTGTGGCTACCGCCACGCGCCTGGATGTCCCGCTGACGGGCACCAGGCTTCGACACAGAGCGCCTCAGAGCCGATGAAATGCTGGATAGACTTTTGGGAAGTTTGGCTACGGGGGGATAGCCATAGCCGCTTGTATTGACGTGCTTAGCGAAAACCTACCATTGAGGGAGGTAGGAAAGCCGCCTCCGGGTGTCGACCTCGACAGCTCGCCCTTGCGAGGCCTTGCAAGCAGCACTACTGGTGAGGCCCTCTGTGGCAGATATTCTAGATAGTCTAGCTCAGCACGTCCTGTGCTCCCTCGCGGAGACCTGAGCGGCCTTGCGGCCGCTGGACGGAAAATACACACACACACACACACTTATATAACTTAATTAGTAATTATATATTCTTTATAGCTAGTTTATATCTATAGACTATTTTATATTAATCGCTAGAATTTATACTCTATACTTATACTTTATGAAGGTATGAATAACTACCCTTAGATAAGGGGAAACTAAAAACCTATATAGAGGAAAAGAGTAAAGGAATACTAAGGGTATAGATAGCTAAGGGATATATATTAGAAATAATATCTAGATCTTATAAATAAAAAGGTTCCTTATAGCTAGAATTAGTATATTTATTACGTTTATTATATATTACTACTCTACGTTAACATCCGGCCTCTATACGCCACTCTAGTATAAGTTGAAATACGGCCATCGCGTTCGTCATCTCCCGCCCGCAGACTAGCTTACAGTGCTTCCGCCCAAGCCAGACCGCGTAGTCCTTCTCCCCCTTGAGCTCGCGGCCGGCCAGCCCCTGCACCTTGGTCCATAGGGCCGAGTCTGTCGTAGCTGCCAAGGCTAGCGGGACAACAACGTGCCTCCACCGGCAGCTGGCGCCGTGGTCCTGGTAGCCGTCCGGGCAGAGGGCCTGCGAGACGTGGCAGTGGAAGCAGCTCAGGAAGCGCGCCTGCCGGTCCTTGCGGTAGTCGATCAACCGCTGGAACTCCATGCAGGCGCGGAAAGACAGGCAGCCCTCCATGAACTCGGTGCACGCCACCCACTGGTGCCCTGCCCGTCCGGCGCCGTCGAACAGCCAGCAGATCCGGCAGGCCAGCTTGCCGCCCAGCCCCTCGATCTCCTCCAGCGCCGCCTCCATCCGTGCCAGGGCGCGGGAGACCGTCCTGCCGCGCGCCTCGGATATGACGAGCCCCTGGGAGGACAGCTCGCTCTTCCAGACCAGCGCGGCCGCCTGGCAGTTATCGCATAGGGCCGCGCCGTCGATGGCCCCGCAGTCCCGCACGTCGCCGTCCAGGCACTGCCCGAGGATGCGGCGGCGGCAGCCCCGGGTCCGGATCAGGCTGTTCACCTCGCGCACGTTCAGCTCGAGGCCGCCGTCCTTGGACGGGTCCTCCGCCGGCCAGGCCCTGTCCTCGACGATGATCTCGGCCGTGACCGGCTCGCCGGCCCGCCCGGCCCGCCCGGCCTCCTGGGCGTAGTCGATGATGCTATACGGCGCCTCGAGGTGGATGACGTGCGTGATCCCGGGCACGTCGATGCCCGTCCCGAGCGCCGCCGTGGCCACGATATACGGCGTCTCGCCTCGGACCCAGGCCTGGAAGCCGACCTCGCGCTGGGCGGCGAAGTGGGTGGCGACGCTCCCGTCGCCGTTACCGTCCCCACGCAGCGCGTGGTAGTAGTGGCAACCCAGCTGCTGAGCCAGCGCCCTGCACTTGGCGTGGCTGACGCAGTACACCACGCCCTTCTCGCCGGGCGCCAGCTTCCCGCCCTCCACCCGCGCCGCCGCGAGCCTCTTGACCTCCATGATGCCCTGGCCGCTCTTGACCCGGCGCACGGAGTACCGGGCGTTGAGGCGGTAGCTCGACGCGCGGACGTAGAGAGTCCTCGAACTCCCGCTGGCGGAGCGGCGGCAGCGTCCCGGTCAGGAAGACGAACGGGCAGCCGAGGCCGCGGAGCCGCACGAGCGCCCGCAGCTTCCTCCTATACTCGTCGGCGGCGGTGAAGGTGAGGTGGCACTCGTCGAGGACGATCCGCTCGAGCTTCCCGCGGACGCTCAGGTCGGCGGCCCAGGCGAGGAAGTCGTCGCCGCCAGCAGCCTCCGCCGACACGATGGCCACCCTCGGCCATGAATCGCGCGCCTCGGGCCAGAGCTTGCAGTCGAGGCCGGCGTCGATGGACCGCGCAACCAGCTGCCTCTTGAGCTCGGCGTACGGCGCCAAGACAACCGTGACGCCGGCCCCGATGAGCATCGCCGGCACCATAAAGACCAGGCTCTTGCCGCCGCCCGTGGGTAGGATGGCGACGAGCGGCGACTGCCCCGTGGCCGCCGCCCGTACCGCCTCCTCCTGCTGCGGGGACCGGAACTGAGCGTTGTCGTCCCGTAGCACCGCCCGTAGCGCCCGCAGCCTGGCCTCCGCGTCCCTGTCCCGGTCCCCGTACCCGTCCCCGTCCCTACCGTCGCCGCCACCGCTACCGCCTACCCGGAGCGGGAGCGAGAGGACCTTTGCGCGCTTCGCCGGTGGCGGTGACGGTGACGTCGTCATGGACCCCTTCCCGTCGACGGCCGCCTGCCCTGCCTCTACGGCTTGCCCGCCTTTGCCGCCCCCCCTCCCTTGTCGTCTCGGCCCCGCCGGCGTCGGCTGCGGCCCGCCACAGCCGAGGAAGCGATGCCAGCGGTGGCTGACCTGGCCGAACACCTCGAGCGACTCGGCCGTGAGCCGTTTGAGTATGTCGATGGTGACGCCGTAGTGCTCCGACGTCCCGCCGGTATGGCAGGCGGCCAGGTCGTCCGGGTCCTCGTACTGCTCGGCGTCCTCGTCGCTGTCCTCGCCCCCTTCGTCGAAGTCGGCCTTGGCGGCGCCTCGCTGGCGGGCATGCTTCTTGCTGATGGCGATGGCGACGTGCCGCCAGTCCCGGAGCGTGATCCGGACGCCCGTGTAGTGCTCGGTCCACTTGGCCAGGGCGCCGGATAGCTGCGCGCTCTCCCAGGGCGTGCCGTCCTCGCGGTGCCAGATGAAGTCGCTCGGCGGGTTCATCTTGTCGTAGAGCGCCCAGCGGTCGGTCAGCGGGCGGATGTAGACCATATACATCGCCATGAGCTGGCCGACGCGCGCCGGCAGGAAGCGGGGAATGACCCGGGGCGTGTCGAAATGGGCCTGCGACGTGTGGTACTGGGTGACGAGCACGACCTCGCCGTCGACCACGAACACGCTCCGGTCCCGGTTGATGCCGTTGATCAGGCGCAGGCCTAGGATCTCCTCGCCGCGCGCGGGCTGGCCGCCGGTGATGTGGGCGAGGACGAGCAGCAGGCCCTCGAACTTCTTCACGAGCTTCAGGTACGCCCGGATGCCGGGCCATTTCCACTCGCCCCGCGCGTCTAGGAACTCTCGCTTCCGCGGCCCGCCGACGAGGTCCTCGAGCATGTGGACCTCCCGCCCTGCAAGCCCGTTGCTGTGGACGAAGGACCGGCCCCGCTGCGTCAGGGTCAGGTCGTCCTCGATCGCGGTAAGCGGGATGGTAAACCGGACGTCGTCGTCTAGGGTGATTCCGCCGCAACCACCGCCCTTCTTCTTCTTCTTCTTCTTCGTCTTCGTAAACATCAGCGACCCCCACAGCAGGTCCTCGGCGTCGGCCGTCATCTCCGCCACCATGCTCCGGAGCCCGTCCATGTAGATAGCCCGGCCCATGAAGAACAGCATGTCGCCGCCCTTGCCCCACACCACCATCACCCGGGTCCCGGTCCCCCGGCCGACCTTGCGTCCATACAGCAACAGGCTAAGCGCGTAGCCCATCGGGTGGTAGCCGGCCTTGCAGAGCCAGGCGAGCCGGACCTTGCCGAAGCGCCGGTCGAGGTCGGCCATGCCGGGCCGCTCGTGGGTCGGGATGGCCAACTCGGCCAGCAGCGCCCGGGCGACGTAGACGAGGCCGGCGAGGACGTAGGTGAAGAGGTGCGCCGGCCGCAGCTGCACGGCCTCGCCATCGATGCCCAGGACGGCGACGAAGTGCCAGAGCGGGCTCTCGAAGGGGTCGCCGGACAGCCGCTGCGCCCAGAAGCCGGCCGAGAGCTGTAGCAGCTCCTCGCGCAGCGACGCGTCCGGCCAGCCGTCGTCCCGTAGGTGGTCCCACAGCTGGCCCAGGCTCGCCCTCTGCGCGTCGGTAAAGGCGAAGCCGTGCACCTCGAGCAGCGCCGCCTCGTCGAGGGACAGGACGTTGAGGCAGTAGCAGAGGAAGCGCTTCCAGTAGCCCACGTTCCGTTGCATGCTCGACTTCTCCTGGAGCGGCCCGAACGGCCGGCTGTGGGCGTCCAACGGGTGCGGGCTGGCCAGCAGCAGGCGCGCCATCAGCGGCATCGATTTGAGCCCGTCGATGCAGCGGCCGAAGAAGAGCTGGTCGACCAAGGCTATCAGCCGTTGCAGCGGCTCGTCCTCCGGTCCCGGCATCCGGCTACAGAGGTAGATCTCGCCTAGGTCCCGGCCTTGGAAGTGGGCCGTCCACCCCGAGCGGCGCAGCCAGGTCGTCGTCTCGTGCCGCAGGATGCCCTCCGCCAGCACCCTCTGCATCTCCTCCTGCCGGCCGACGTCGTACTGCCACTGCTCCTTGATGTAGGCGACTAGCTCCTCCGCAGGCCGGCCTACGTCTGCCCGTGCCCTTGCCCTCCGCCCCTGCTCTTCATCCGCCTCCTCCTCCTCCCCCTCCTCCCCCTCCCCCCCCGGCTGCTGCTGCGGCTGCTGCCCGGGCGTGGTGACGCAGAAGTAGTGTATGGCCTGCCCCGGCACCGTGAAGAAGGTCTGCAGCCTCACCGAGGACCAATGCGTCGGCTCGGCCCGGCTGACCTGCCACTGGTGCGCCTCCCGGCAGTGCTCCTTTCGCCTCTTCCGACTGATAGAGAGGAAGCCGCACTGCTCGAAGTCCCGGCACGCGAGGCCGTCGTGGATCGTGAGGCCCTCGACGGCCAGTGTCGGGTTCGCTGGCCCGTAGCCGAAGTCGGCGTTGGACGGGCGGCCGAGCTCGAACGCGTCGTACTCGGCGACGATGGCCTTCCGGGCCTTGCAGCTCAGGTCGGCGTGCTGCCTCGACAGGTGGCTCGGCAGCGCCGCTACCGCGAAGCCGTGCACCTTGCAGATAAGGTAAAGACTAGGAGATAATAATAACTCTATTATGCAGCACGGTATATTAGCAATGATCTTTTCCTATTGCATTCCAGACCATATAGGTTAATACAGCCAGCTTTCGTATCATCTCTGACCCTCCAACTCCAGCCACGGTTATGACCTGAGAGAGAGAGCATGCCACCGTCTCGTCATCGAAGGCAACTTGCAACTCATTCCTCTCGCAATACTCTTCCGCTTCAGCTTGGATTTCTTGTTTCAATCCGCTCTTTCCACAGTGGTAGAGACCGATTATCGTGTCGATCAGTAGGTATCGGTCATATTGGCAATGGCGACCGCTTGCATCATGCCTTACCCACTCCCCATCTTCGTTTCTTATCCAGTCGTTGCAGAAGTCATAGGGAAGATGGCAAATGTTGCAGCCGTTAGATGGAAGTATTCCCTCCTCATACATGGCCTCGCCGAGCTCCTTCCGTACTTGTGCTGCGCCGCCCCTCTGGCACCGTCGCAGCTGGTGTAGGATATGGGAACCTCGAAAGCCACGGCCGGCGCAAAAGCTGCACTTGTCAACCCACCAGTCAAGTGAAGCTTCCCAACTGCGTAATTCCTCAATATTGTTCCAGCGTGATACCGCCATCATACTGTGATTGACTTCTGTAGGCGGTGGGGCTAGTCCTGCTGGCTGATTGGGAAACCCGCAAAGCGATGGAGCCTGACGGCATCGATTCTGGCGGTAGTAGAACGCGAGCACGAGCGTCTCATAGATGAGGAGGATCCTGGGAAACCAATAGTCCTTAAACGGGATGCGCTGCTCGAACCAAGCCCGAGCGTGCTGCTTCGTCGTGAGGTCCGCCCCGTCTTGATCGGAAGCCATTTTCGTGAGGAATTTCCCGAGGAAATGACCATCGTAGACACTAAGGGCGGCAATTACCTGACGGATTATAGGCTTTTTCTCACAGTGGCCGTCGGGACCTGTTCTTGACTCAAAGTGTTGGACCCAATAGTCTCTAGAACTACGAGAATCGGCCATCTCTGCCCGATTGCCGAGGACCACTTCGCTGCACGGATGGAAGGCTGCACACAAGCTGCAGAACCCTCGACCAGTAGAGGATGATCTAGGGATTGCTAGATCCTCTAGCCAGTGGAGGACTGATGTTGCCTTTTCGCGATCGGACTCCCTTGTGCATGAAGTCATATCGTGATCCGGCGCCAACTGTCCTGTGCTGGCAAAGCACAGTTGGCAGCCGATAAGTCCCCACCACTCAGCTGTCTCGAGTATATCGGTAAGCCGACATTCAAGAGAAAAGCCGCTCTCTTTGCCAGCTTTATATCCATTCAGAAACTTGACAAGTGATCGCCGTTCCTCGGTTGCTTTGACGGACGAGAGCTGACTCGGGCAGCCGAATAGGGGTTTAGTATCCCAGGCGTCTAATGCAATATCGCTCTGGCCATTACTTTGAACCGCCATAGCTTGGGGTGCAGAGCGGATAAGTGTTGTGATTTGCGGTGACGGGCTTCTACGATGAATCCGTCTTCGCTGCCGCGGCGGCGATGGCGACCATAGTGGAATGCTCTGCGACTCCGAGACTTCATCTTCGACGACATCTGTCCAAGAATAGCGGTCTTTATGCAAGCTCTGTGTTCGGGGATTCTCTGCCCTATCCACTTGGACGTGCAGCTGGTGACTCGATTCCTCATGAGCCTTGTATGCTCGTTTAAGCATACCACCGCTAGATGACCTGTGATTGTCGGACGGAGAGGTGTATAGTGGCCCCTGTTGAGTGTTTTTCGACTGGCTTTCCCGCTGAAGCATGCCACCGCTTGTGGTCTTAATGTTCCGGTCGTAAGGGCTGGCGCCTAGTGACTTCTGGGACTGCAGCCAGACCAGTCGCTGGTGGTCGTTGGTCTGTGGGATAACCGGTTTGGATAGCTTGCTAGGTAGATGAAGAAACTCGTGCCATTTGGTGGAAGCCCACTCATAAAGTTCTAGCAGCTGCGGCTGCAGTGTTGTTGGAAATGCCCCGTCAAGACCATAAGTCGTCCCGCGCTGTAGTGGGCGGTGGCCGCTCTGCCAGGCGAACACGACATTTCGATGTGCGTTTTCGCTTTTGTCATCAAATCGATTGAAGGGTTGATGTACTTCCCGCACGTGTTTCTCCGTTATGCCGATACATATTTGACGGAGTAGCCGCGAGTTGATGGGGTGACCCCATACCTTCGACGTTGAATTCTTGAGGATCGCGTTGAATCGTCCAGTCTGCCAGGGCTTGCTCCCTAATACTGTTTGAGCTCGGAATAGTAGAGGGGAGCTTGCCCTCGTGCCTTGACTACTAAAGCCACGCTCTCTATCAAGTAAATCCACAAAGGGGCGGATGTATACAAGGTACTTGTAGAGAAGTTGCCCTACCTCAGCCGGCAAGAAGCGGGCAACGATGAATTCCCGGTTTGTAGATCTCTTTGCCTTGTGGTGGCGTATGAGGTAGACCATCAACGCCTTGTACACGTAGACACCTCTCTCGCCGAACTCCTCATTTACACACCATAGGCTGAGCAGTTCTGACCATCTCGGTGTCTGGCCGCCTGTGGTATGCATTGCAAGACCTAGGGTTCCACGAAAGGCCTCCTCTTTCTTAAGGTATTTGAAGACTGCTTCCCATTTCCAACGACCTCGTCGGGAGAGGCTGCCCTGCTGGGCGGTGCAAGCTCGCTCGAATAACTCGAAATATGCTACGCTTAGGTTGTTGTCGGGGTTTGTAACGAAAGAGTAGCCCCTCTGAGAGTTGGTCATGTCGTCCTTGATCTTTGCCAGATCAATGGGAGGCTCCAACCCAAACATCAGCTCGTCACAGAGGCGGCCGGCTTGCTCGATGAAGTGCTCAGGTAAGAGCCTGAACTGTCCCATGGAGAGTTGTTTTGAATCTCCCCAATACGTCGTCTGGCCATCCTCGCTCCAGCGCATGAGAAACGCCGGTGTGTCTGAGCGAGCCATGACGCGTCCGTAACTGCGAAGGCTGATGAACTCTTCAAAGGCAGACTGAGATCCCATGACCATATATCGCTTTCGAACCGTCTCGAGTCGTTCAAGTTGCTTCGCACGAGGCCGACACCCAATACCAAGTGCTGGATAAGCCTGGAACGGAAGAGCTTGTTCGAGGAAGAGAAGACGCTGGATGTATATCAGGCCGGAGAGGTAAGGTGTGAATGACCTAGCGGGGAGGAAGCCATTCAACGAACTGGAGAACCCTGAAATACCGCTGAAGTACACCAGCGTCATGGAACTAGGACGGCCGTCGATTGGCCGCTCTGTGCAAAGGGCTAAGCTTAGCCCGAAGAGAAGTTCCAAGAGCTCCTCGATAGAGTCCTTGGTAGCCGTTGCGTCGCCTCCTCCTTCTTTATCGATTGTGTGCTCTGGGTGATTGGGGCTGAACTCTTTCGTCTCTCCTCCTTCCTTTTCTCCTTTCTTCTCTTCAGCCGCATCATCAGAGTCGTTGTAATCAGCGTCGCGGATATCAGCTTCCTCCTCGATATCGTCATCTTCTTCGTTGCCATTTTCATTCTCGTCGTCCATCTCGTCGTCCATCTCGTCGTCCATCTCGTCATCACTGTTCTCCCCATCCTCTTCCAGGGCCATCTCCTCGGCCTCGCGCACGCCGTCGTTCATATCCGAAGTAACCACGTCGGATTCGGCGGTGGCCCAATAGGCGTTGTTCCAAATCTCCTCTAGTATGCGAACAAGCTTTTTCCTCAGCCGAATGCCCGTTAGCTTCTGCCGAACACCTACGTCAAGACAGTATGCTCGGAAAACAAATGCTAAAGCCTTTTTGAACAGTAGCCGATATTTCTTCGTGCTTGAAGGATGATGCACTAGACTGAACGGCTTAGAATAGCTTGACGAGGACCGAATGCTCCTAAGCCAGCAGAGGATATTGCGGCTCGTCTTCCGCGCGGTCTCTTCACACCGGTCCATAAGCGAGTCCACTAGCTTCAGGATAGCCGCAATCTTCTGCTCATCGCCGGGTGGGCTTACTAGATCCTCATCTAGGCCACCTACACCACATCGGGCGAGTAAGTGTGGGTGCCTATCTGGTTGGCGAGAGGGCATTGCTGTGAGAGCGAAAAGCAACTGGAGGTCCCTCTTCTTGTATGTCTCTTCCCAACCGGTCCTCTCTAGCCATGGCCGCTGCTCGGCGAACGTTGAAAGGGAGGTTGCACCATTATCTTCCATCGGCGCCGGGTTCCCCGAGCCTCGACGACGGCTACGTTCACGCTCCCGTACGGACTCAAGATGACCTTGAGCTTCTTGTCCTCCAGCCGGCCGGAGCCAACTTCCGTCCCGAGTGATAATCCAGTACTTTCGACCCAGGCCAGCCGTCCAGGTCTGCAGGTAGACATACTCGATGAGATTGTCGACATTAATGTGGCTCTTTCCACCTGTGCCGTTAAAAGGGCAGTCATGGCCTGCAGGCAGAGGCTCAGAGTAGTGTCGTTTCATGAGCTGAAGGCTGACGGTCCGGAATCTGCAGTGGTGGCAAGAGAATCCCTCATGGACCTGCAGTAGAGGGTGTTCCGGAGATCTATCTTTGCGTGGCCCAACTTGGTCAGGACTCTGCAGATCGAGTGTCGCAAGATATTTCGTGAGATGTTTTCTCGCTTCGAGAGGGACCTTATGTTTGTCTCGCAGATGTGTCGTCGAACGCGAATCATTGACTGAAAGGGCGAACTTGCACTCGTCGCGACAGCAAATCAGGGTATGCACATCGGGTTCGACCCAAAGCCCTAGGGCTGTCAAGAGTTCCGGACCTCGCATGGCTGGCAATGGAAGAATTCGTTCTCGTTCTTAATATTGGGAGGGACTAAATTCATTCATTCATTTATTTGAGTGAAAGGTGGCCCCTGAAGCGTGCACGGACGAAAAGTGTGTAATTTGATGTAATTTCATAGGCGCACGGACGAAAAGTGTGTAATGCACCATATTACAGAGTACCCTTTGTACAGTAGGCCTGAAGCTATCGCCACAGATGGCAGGCAGCAAGTGCTGTTAACGTCGTCCGTGAATTAGAGGCTTGATATTGACACCATGTCATCGCTCTGCCGGAACCTTCAAGCGCCAGCCGTTCAGGGAGACCTGGATCCGCCTCCACCCTCGCCGGGTCGCGCAGCGCAGGGTCCGCTCGGTCCGCCAGCGCCGCTCGCAGGTCCACCCGTAGCGGCAGGTGATTGTTCGATGGTCCGTCGAGGACCACCGTCGGGTTGTCGTTGACCGCATTCGTCTGTTGTGAGTGACCCAATAAAATTCCGCATTCGGCAGCGCCCGGCTCGTGACATTTGCCCATAGGTACGGATGCTGGTTCCAGTGTTTCCGGAAACAGTGCCTAGGTGGTGCAAGTACACTTTATTGCTCCCGGTTGCAGAACATCCTGGCCGGAACACGTGGGACTGTCGATAGAATTAAAACCGTCTGTTTCACACCGCGGAGATTCTTCCAGCTACATCGGCGAACTTCAGGATATCTTATATCGGAGCCTGCATCACAACATGAATGACCACGTCGACCAGAGAGGCTGGAGGTACGGGCTGGCGAATGCCAACTTTTTCGTCGTCTTGCCACATCGACTTTTCGCAGTTGCATAAGCCGAGCCATGATGAGCTCCTTCTTTGCTTCAATACTCAACTCCCCAAAAGAGCCACCAGACATACTGGATGTAGATCCGCAACTCAGCGTGAAGACGACGTCGAGGAAGAAGCAAACTCGGACAGGACGCAATTCGTCGGACGGATCGAAGACAGCGGCAAACGTAGTAAGTTTCCACAAACCCACCTCAAGGGCGTTTTGCAGCCGTAGAGAATTCCGCACACTAACTAAACAGGTCACTAGGAGCACTCGCAACTGCGAGGACCCTTCTGGCGCGGCCACATCTCGTGATGACGCCCGCAACTCCGCGAAGGGCAGCGAGGCAAATGCGAACGATGCCGGCGGCGGAATATCCGACATTCCATCCACAGCAATTCGTGATCCTTCCAAGCGAGCCGCGCCCGATACGACCAAGGTAGTCGTCCAGAAAGAGGGCGAGCGTGTAGACGAAAGACTCGAGGAACAAGCAGAACAGGGACAGGCGGAGGATGAACAGGTACACGAATGCTGCTTCAAGCGCTTCGTCAAACACCGCTGGGCGGGCAACTCGATCGAGATTCTGGTTGAATGGGAAAAGGGTGACTCTACCTGGGAGCCCGAGGCCAACCTCCACGAAGACACGCCAGAGACCCTCCTTGCATACTGGAAGAGTCAGGGCGGCCGGCCAACGAACCCCACAGATCCCGACTTGTACGGTATCTTCGCAATACGAAAACACAGCAACGACCGTAAGCGGCTATTGGTGGAATGGGTGGGCTACGGCCCGAAGGACATGACGTGGGTATCGCGAAGGAGCGTGGAGGAGACGGCGCCAGAGATGGTGGCCCACTACTGGGATAGAGTGAAGCTGAGACGGCAAAGACGGTTCATGAGGAGACACTGATGGATGTCTTGCTGATTTGGACCACGCGGCTCCTGTATCTTCTCTCGAACCTGCGTTCTGGGGCTTATCTACCCCCCCCCCCCCCCCGGCAACCCCCAAACCCAACAGATCGTATTGTATGTGTCCTATGTGTATTCATACCAAGCCGTGTGTCACGCTATCATTGATTTCCCCCATCACCATGGAAACTACGCTAAATGCTTCTCTCCATGATTGTTCCCGAGGCTGCCTAAGCTTGCTGCCCGCCCTAGGAGGTGATGTTGTATTTATCGACTACCCGCCTTGTTATCCTGACAACCTCTAGATCGACCACTTCGCCTGTCCGCCTGTTCCGATTCTCAAGCTTGTTTCCGAGGTTATTGAAGTCGGCTTCCCGGCCTAGAGCCCTGTGGTGCTGCCAAGTCGCCCACGTTCTTGTTCGCTGCCATCGCCTTCCATCTATCCCTCTCAGCCCATCCAGTGGGGGCGGCGCTCTCGCATTGCCAAGCTTCTCTCTGGCAACTAGGCCGAGTAGGATAGTAATCCCTGCCAAAGTATGTGAATATAAACCGATACTTTCCATACTACATAAGCTGGTGCCCATCTTCTTGGGTACTGTGGTGATCCACGGAACACCCTACGGAGTGAAAATTCTTAGTCCACTACACCCGGCATTACGTTCTTGCAGGCTGAGACATGTCCCTTCCTACTTGTGCAATCTCCTTGTCGATGTGCCGACTTGCAGCCACAGCAGTCGCTGCATTCTCGGAAAGCCTACTAACGGACCATGGCTCCCGGTAAAGACCAGATGTTGCCAGAATTGCTTGGTCCGATAGGACTCAGCACGCGACAGTATGAGCAGCCCGATAGGTTTCGGAATGCGTTGCCAGACCCACACGGACAGCCGTAGCCTAGATGTCTCCTGTGGTAACGTGGTCAATTGGTGACAAGTGCCTGCACTATGTAGAATTCCAGGCAAAGGCGCTCAGAACCAACAGAGGACATGCGGATGTAGAATGCCCAACTGCCTCGCATGCCCAACATTCACAGAATAGTACAGTACAGTGCATACAGTAGCAGAGCAATCACCTTGTCGGGTTTGAATGCTGTTGGACAAGGCAACCACAGTGCTTTCGTTCCCTTCTTGCCAAACGCCAAATCTTGATGATCACCCACCCATTGCTTAAGTCTTCAATATGGCTACACAATTTTTCTAGTCCTGTTTTGCGCGTTTGAGTGCACCATGCCATGCATTCTCAGAATCCATCTTTCGCTTCGATGAATTGAGGGAAACATTATCAGGGCTCAGGAGCTCAACCGCTCGTCCCCCGTCGTCCTGCAGGGTGGCGATCAACGCAATCCACTCAACATTAGCCTTTAATTGAGTGAGTTGACTGCTTAATAAGCTTTTCCTCCGTTGAGTTGATCAACCTTGGCCCTATATTGAGTTGGTTGACGTTGCGTTGACGTTTGACCAGCTCCCCATACCCCGTGGTCGTACCTCGATCGCCACCTTAGAGCCCAATGACCCATCGCAACTCTACTCCCACCGTGCCTCGCCTCTTCCTCCCGCATCTGCATTGGCAAACTCCGAAGCCATTCTCTTACTGCATTCTCTTCCACCGGTTGCCCAGACAATGTTTCATCCGCCTTGTTCAATAGTATCGGATCAACTTCCTCCACGATACCCGCTTGCAGCCATGACCGTAGCACCTGACAAATAGCAATCGTGCTTGCCTCCAGCTGACTCCGAAGAGGCGTCACCATTCGACCTGCCGCCAGGAATAGCCTCTCGCATTCGGCGCTCATCGCCGAACTGTCATGAAGCCCATGGCCATGCGCGAGAGCCTGGGGTATTTGAACCGCTGCGCATGCCAATACTCACGCGGATCACGGATGTCGCTGTCTGTTGGTAGGAGGTCCTGTTGCCACGTAGCATACTCGTCCTCTGCCTTGTCAGAGTCCTTTTCTTCGCAAGGACGTATCCGAGCTTCATCCTTACATCGTTCAAACGGAGAATAATCTTGTGGTGGTCCCAGAGATGCCGCTCAGCGTTTTGGGTGCCAATGGAAATCACATTTCCGGGCTTCGGCCTGTTCTGTTCGATGCACACTCTGCATACCCATCGCCGATCCGAGCCCTTCTCGATATCATAGCCGTATTCCCACACCCATCATTTTATATTTCTGCTTCGTTGAGACCATGTCCAGCCACGGAAGTGTCGGAACAGTCGATCCTCGTCTCGTCGAGTGGCGCGAACCTCGGCGGGTGCGGACGGCTCGGGTGTGGATGGAGTTGGTGTTAAGGACCTGGTGTGAAAGGGGCAGCTGCTAGGAAATTCATAGCCTCAAAATCTGAACTTTGGGACATATTGAGCGGAAGAAGTGAGGGGCCAGAGAAGCAAGCGTGAAGGAGAGGGCAGGCTGACCCTGGTACCAGAACGACATTCTTCTGACCAGCGAATCGCATCAGACGCGTTGACGCGTCGAGACCCATAACACGTTAAGGCGCCCCGTTTGGTACCTATATTTATGATATAATTAGGTGTGGATAGAAGTATCCCCTAACAAGCACTAACCCCTAAGCCTGCCTCAGGCTGAACTACCCGGCACCATGGTCTGCGAACATCGCTGCGATACCTAATCATCCTTCCCTGCATTCTTACTTTCTTGGCAAGCAGCTGTTAAGAAAGTAGCCTCATATACACCTTATTCCTTAACAAGTACACTGTAATCCGCCCAAACTGCGCTCAGCGCAGCCGGCGGCGGCGGCGGCGATGGCATCGGCCTCGTCCAGCCCGCCTCATGATGATAATCCCTTCGATCTGGGTCCTAGGACCCCTTCCGGCCTAGCCAGAGGAGCGCGTGTAGCACTTCTGCGCAACAGCCCCGCGACCCGAGAGGGCGAGATTGGCGTCTCGCGTTCTACGCTACGGACGGCACACACGCCGTCATCGCCGCTTCACGCGGTCTCCTATGCTGCAGCCACGGAAGGAGCTCAGCGCGCCGCCCAATCCGGCTCTGGCGACCCGGATTTGCCGCTATCTGGCGGCCCGGTCTCGATCGCCGATGCCGCCGACAAACTTGTCCACGCCCAGAGCGAAGTCTACAGCGCCAAATTAGCCGTGTTCAGAGCTTTCTGCTCCTCATTCGACGAGACAGCAACACAGTTCACATCCGGACCCGCACTCCAATTCGCCCAGAAGTTCTCCAGCAGTTTCCTGCAGTATTGGAACGACGTTCTTGCCGGCACACACACCAACCCTCTCCCGACGAGGCCCTCCTACGCGACCGTCGTCGGCGCCGGACGCCCAGCCTCATCTGCGGCGGGGACTACCGCTGACCCTGTCACTGCAGCTCCGCAAAACCAATGGCAACAACAACCAGCCCCGCGTCGCCGGGGGCAACGCAGCACAGCCGCTCCGCCAAAAGACGACCTCCGGGTGTTCGCCCGCCTCGGCGCCGACCAAACCGCCGACATGTCTCGAAGTTTCGCCGTCCGGACCCACATCGCCGACAAACTCGGCATTGCCCGGAGCCGAATCCCGCAAGCCCATCCTTGCAAGACCGGATGGGCCATTCGAACAGCTGACATTGCAACCAGGGACCTCCTGGCAGAACGACAAGCCGAATGGGCTTCTGACATCTCCGCGCAGACCGTCGAAACACGCCAAGAGTGGTACACGTACGCAGTGCAAGGATGCCCGCGACGCTTCAACAACATTTTTGGCGACGCCATTGACGACGAAAAGGCGATCCGAGACGAGGTCGCCACGCAAACTGGTCAAACACCGGAGAGAGTGACAACTTCAAAACAAGACTCGGATCAGCGCCCAACCAGGACCCTGATCATATCTTTTGCCAAAGAAGTCAAGCATCACTGGCGCCTTTTTGGCACGACAAACTACGCAAGACTGATCACCAAGACCTCCCCGCCAAAGTAATGCGACAATTGCTGGGACTACCACTCACGCTATAGCTGCGGACGCCAGGCACGCTGCAAGAACTGCGGCAGGACGGGCCACGCCCTGGACACCTGTGCAGCCGCGCAGCAATGCGCCAACTGCCTTGGTCCGCATGCGGTCGACTTCCCCCAATGCCCGGCACGACCCAAAAAGGCGAATGGAGTATTCCATAGCCTCACTAAATCCGAGAAGTCTCTCGTACGCGTTATGGGCATCCGTCTCTTCAAACAGTTCACGACAAAACCGACGACCCCTCCGCGTGAAGAGTCCGCGAGCCCTGAAGCCGAATCGGCAACGACGAGCTCCACCACGTCCACGTCCAGCCAGACCACACCGACAGCAAGCAATGCAAACACTCCAGAGCCCACGACGCAGAGCGCGGCGCCATCGGCGAGCCCCAACGAGCCAGCCCCAGCCGCCTCTGCGGGCGCAGCGGCTGTCTTACACAGTCGTGCCTCACCGACTCCAAGCGATGCGAGCGCCGCGAGGCACGAGAGGCAGTGCACCGAAGCATCTATGAACTCCATCGAGCCCGCCCCAGCTGCCCCCTCAAGCCCAACGGATGCCACCCCCAGTCGAGCCTCACCGACGCATAGCAATCCGAGCGTCGCCGAGCCTGTGAGGCAGAGTATCGAAACATTTGTGGAACCGGCCGACCATGTCAACAACGGTCCAGCACCGCCGGCGAGTCCCTCGCCATCAGCGAGATCCTCACTGAGCCCGGTTCCCTCGGTGTCCACGCCCACGCCGTCGCTCTCCTCTACGTGCCTCCTCGGAACTCCAGTTCCAGAAGCCCGCACCTCTAGCCCGCGACCACTCACTTCGCCGAAGAAGCGCCGCCTCAACTCCCCGGACCCGTCTCTATGAACAGACGATCCAGACGACAACACCGCGACAAGCGACCATTCCGGGTCTTTCAAGCCAACGTCGGCAAAAACGGCCCCTCACACGACTGTGCGCTCGCGCTCGCCGACGCCGAGCGATACGACGTTATACTTTTACAGGAGCCCTGGACTCAAGTCCGCGACTCCCGCTGTCTCACGAAGACGCACCCTGCCTATGACACCTACTCACCGGTCAGCACCTGGGAAGACAACGACACACGGCCGCGCGTCATGACCTACATCCGTCGGGGTGGACGACTCCTAGCCGACCAACAGCGCCCGGCCCTGTCTCGAGACATCCTATGGCTCGTGGTCAATGGCGCAACAGTGGTCAACATATACCGAGAACCGCACGTTGACACGGCCCTAGAGATCCTCTTTGCATGGCCGATAGCTAGCCAGTGCATCATTGCGGGGGATTTCAACGCAAGGCACCATTCGTGGCAAGCCGGTCCCTCGCATGGCCATGGCAGCAGCATTGCGGACTGGGCTTCTGAGAACGACCTCTCTCTGCTCAACCCAGTCGACACCCCTACGAATGCTCACGGCAACACAATCGACCTAGCCTTCTCGAACATTGCTCTCGCCGAAGCGACCGTAGAGGACCACCTGGCGACGAGCTCCGATCACTTCACCCTCAGCATCACTCTCCCCGCTCTAACGCCAGCCAACTTACCCCAGGGCAAGATCCTGCTTGCCACTGACGAAGAACTGAAGCGATACGCAGAAAACATAGATGCGGGGCTCGCAACCATTCCCGCGGCGGCGTCCACCACAGATGACCTCGACGCGCTTGCAAATGCAATTATTGACCTTATACAAACGGCCGCCCGCGCCGCGGGCAGACGATCCCAGCGGCAGCCTCGGGGGGCCCCTTGGTGGAATGACGACTGCATAGCTGCTGTGGCCGAACTCCGATGCGTGAGACGAGCTTTCCCCCTGGGGTTCAACCGCGACGTGCAACTTGCCCGCCGTGAGCTGAGGCGCGTCGTTCGACTGGCCAAAAGAACATACTGGCGCAACCTCATCGATGGAGTTCAAGAGGACAAAGACATCTTCAAGATCACGCGCTGGCTGAAGAGTCCCGGCGTGTTTCGCCCGCCACCTCTGCAGGTGGGCGAGTCGATTGTCGAGACTCAAGCCGGCAAGGCGGAAGCTCTGCGACACGCAACGCTCGAGCGAAGGACCGCTGACGACGACATCCCTGACCCTTGGATACCCGTAGGTGTCGCGGCCGCATCTATCCCATTTCGATCAGAAGCACCGATCGAAGAAGTGCAGGACGCTCTGCTACGCACAGGTAACACCTCACCAGGAGCAGACAACATCACTGTGCGCTTGCTCAAGACGGCGTGGCCCGCCATCGGCAAACACATACAGCGCCTATATCAGGGATGCCTGTCAATGGGCTACCATCCTCGGAAGTTCAAAGAAGCAGAAGTGGTCATGATTGGGAAGCCCGGCAAACGCGACCTCTCTAAGACTCGCGCTTGGCGACCGATATCCTTGCTTTCATGCCTCGGCAAAGGGCTCGAAAGGCTCATCGCTCGTCGCCTAGCTTGGGCCTCAATACATTACGGTGTCTTGCACCCTCAGCAGATCGGCGCACTCCCAAAGAGGTCGGCAGTGGACCTGGTTGCCGCTCTTATACATGACATTGAAATAGCCCTGTCACGCGGCTTGGTCGCCACATTAGTCACCATGGACGTGCAGGGCGCTTTCGACACCGTCTTGCGCAACAGGCTCATCCTCCGGCTCCGCCAACAGGGCTGGCCGCTCAACCTTGTGAAATGGGCCGCCTCCTTCATGCAGGACCGCACGGCAGCCGTGAGGTTCCAGGACATCACAACGCAGCCGTCTCCGCTCGAATGTGGCCTGGCCCAGGGTTCGCCTGCATCTCCCATTCTCTTCGCTCTATACATCGCCCCAATCTACCGCCTTGGCAACCCCGCTGGTCGCTTCGGCTATGCGGATGATACGGCAATGCTACGCATCGGACGCTCGCTGGAAGAAACGACCGCACTCGCGTCTCGCGACACGCAGGAGCTTCTGACCTGGGGCGCCTCCAACGCTGTTACCTTTGACCCGGAGAAAACCGAGATAATGCACTTCTCTCGCAAGAAGGACGCCTCCCGGCCTTCGATATTCCAAGGCGACGTCGAGATCGCCCCGGAAGACTCCATACGCTGGCTCGGGCTTTGGCTCGACCGGAAGCTATCGTTCAAAACCCACGTGGACAAGTGGACAGCCAAGGCACGGCGAGTAGCGAACCATCTCAAGGCCGTCGCCAACACCAGACATGGACCTCTTCCCCGCTCCGTCCGAAGAGCCATCAAGGCCTGCGTCGAGCCGATTCTGTTCTACGGGGCGGAAGCTTGGTTTCCCGGCCAGATGGCCCCCAGTATCACAAACCCGACCCGTCTCGTGTCCACCCAGATCAAGCATCTCGTCAATCGCTTTGACGCGGTCCTAAGGCACGCAATCCGAGCAGCCCTTCCTATCTGGAAGACCACGCCGATCCCTGCCTTACATCGCGAAGCGGGTATTCCGCCAGCGTCCATCCTCCTCGACGCTCAAAGAATCCGCTTCTCGGCTCGTCTGAAGTCCTTGGACGCACAACACCCTCTTGTCACAAGGACTACACCAAAGCCTACCCGGACACTTCACAGCTCGATCAAGCGCAAGTTTCTGGTCGAGCCGCGGAGTCACAAGTCTAGGCTCGAGCGCACTGACGCGCTTCTCCCGAGATGCGCCCGGCCGGCGCTTCTGCCGCGACAACATTCCGACTCTGAGGCGAGCCCGCTCCAGACCGCAACCAAAGCCGAAACCGCCGAGGAATTCCTCGAATGGCTGAAAACCGCCGCCGCCGGAAAGCTCATTGTCTACTCCGACGGATCGCAACTGCCGAACGGAGCCGTGGGATACGGCTTTGCCATCCACCAGAATGAGCAGTCCCTAACCCGAGGATCTGGCCGGCTAGGTCCGGCCGAAGTTTTCGACGCAGAAGCATTTGGAGCCCTTGAGGGCTTGCGAGCCGCCGTAGGCTTGCCCGTCGCAGCGACGAGCAGCATTGTGGTCTGCATCGACAACCTTGCAGTGGCCACCTGCTTGCGCGGGAATCCCGCAGACTCGTCTCAGCTCGAGCTCACCAAGTTCCAGGACTTGGCTAAGTCCCACGGGGACGTCCAGATCCGCTGGATCCCTGGACACGCCGACATACCGGGCAATGAGGAGGCCGACGGCCTCGCCAAAGCAGGGTGTCTGCAGCCCGAACCACCAGGAGCCATGCCATCACTGGCGCATCTGCGCCGATTGGCCAGGCAGCAACCGAGAGACGCCTTCAAAGCATGGTGGTCCACCGAAGCCCCAGAGTCGTACAGGCCTCTGGACCTCGAGGCCACCACAAACTGCCCCCCCGAGCTCACGCTCCCAAGAGCAACGCTCCACTCCCTCCTTGCTGCAAGATCCCACCACGGAGATTTTGCCCAATATCACGAGCGCTTCAACCATGAAGACGCACGTCTTGATTGCTCATGCGGACGACGCAAAGCACCAGAGCACCCGTTCTACTGCAGGAAGATACCGCCACGGCTCCGGATGAGGCTCGCACCCTCACCGGCCGAAGCGATACACCATGCAGTAGGCAAGGGCTTCAAAGCCTTCGTCGCGATGACGTCGGAAAGCTCCTTCTTCCAAAGGATCTGCCCACGCCATTAGGTGATTGTCACTCTCTCCTCTTCCCCCCCCTTTTTTTTTTTTTTTTTTTTTTTTGTTCCTCAAATTCTGGTCACGGTCGGACGAAAGGCGCCGCCAGGCCCCTTATCCGGCCGAGGCCCTCCATTCTGGCTGCGAGGCGCAGCCTGAGCGGAAAAGCCTTCCCAGGCTCATCGCAAAGATGAGCGACGACCGCGGCAAGAAGCCGCTTGCAACTCTACATCCCGCGGACGGGTGCGAGGATCCACCGAAAGAGCGCCTTTGAGCCGATGGGATGCTAGATGGTGTTTGTTTTGAAATGAAGAGGCGCGCTGGTAACGGTGGAGTAAGGGAAATAACTGCTGGCGCCTGAGGCAGCCACTCTTGGCTGCTAACCTGGACCACCCGCACCGCAGGGAACCTTTCGCCATGGAGTCGTCCCAAAGTCATCTTGTACATTAGATTCATCAGCTTAGCACGTCCTTTGCCCCAGTAGGGGCTTCAGCTTTAGGCTCCCGGACGTTAAATAATTATAGGTTATAGGTTATGTGCAATGGCAGGGCTGGTATCTCTTAACTATACGGGTTGCGATTTGCCGCTAAGATAACACGCACTTTAACGTCTCTCACGTTGCAGACATTCTTCTTGTAAGTCATCTAGATAGCTCATTTAAATCTATAAAATTAGGTTGCCGTTAAACATATAGAGAGCATGCAATTTTGGCCTCCTATCAGGACGATGGTTTCGGTTGTGAGATACCTCTTCTGCCCTAGATTACTCCACTGCATGGGCTGTATCCGCTAACATATCTTAGCACCACTGCAGGACAATTGTTACTTGCACACGACGCGTCGGGTCGCGTAGCAGTTTCTGAACGCGTCAATCGTCCCTGCATACGGCCTGAGAAGGCTGCTCTATCGTGGCCGATAAAATGGAGGCAAAAGACGTTACTCTCTGGGTGTCAAATGTTGCAGTACGTCGTCCATCGAAGAGCGTAGTATTCCTTCGCTGATAGACTCCAGTAGTCTTGCTTCCCAGCCGCCACTGCAATGGATGCCGATTCGCAGGACCTTTTCTGGGGCCAGGTAGGCTCGGAAACGTCGTTGACTCTACATTCTTCTCCCTGCCCGTCGAGGCGCTCTACTCAGTCTTCTTCTCTGTCCGCTTCGGCTCCGCAGACCCCGCCGAGGAAGATACTTAACCTCGACGAGAATCCCACGCCTACCGAGATAGCGCACTTCCCGTTCGAGCTCTTCAACGACGAGCTTCGGGCTGCCACGCCTCCGAGGACTAAGGGTGCCAAGGTTGCTTGGTGGTGGGTGAAAGGGTTCCGTATGAGGCTTAAGAGTAACGACAAGAAGCTTCGGTGGGTGTGACGTCTCTGCGTGAGGAGGAAGTGCAGGACGGTCTCGCACTTCTCTTACGAATCTAACGGCAGTGCCAATATTATCAAGCATCTGCGAGATATCCATGGGATCAAGGCAAGCAATTGATTCCTGCCATCTTGTACGTCATCCTAATTTTGCAGGATCCAGGAAGGAAAGACGAGACGCCGCCTAGCCGCACTCAGACTCTGACAGAACACTTCGGAGTGACTGCAGCCCCTGCCGACCAGCGCATCTTTTCTACTATCCTCGGGAGACTCAAACTCGGCGCATTCGAAGAGCTTCTCGTTGACTGGATAACACACGATAATCTCCCTTTCCGACTAATCGAGAGTGAGCGCCTCCGCCGACTGATTGAGTTCATCAACCCGATGTACAAGGACAAGGTCCCGTCTTCCGCGGTCCTCCGATCTCGACTGCGATCTATCTACAATGGGGCGAAAGGAGCAGTGACGGAGCATCTAAAAACCGCTCGTGGCAAGATTCACATCGCATTTGATGGCTGGACGTCTCGCAATCAGCTCTCGTTGCTTGGAGTCAATTGCTTCTTTGTTGACCAACTATGGCGGCACCGGAGACTGCTTCTCGCGCTTCCAGCTGTATCTGGTCGGCACACGGGCGATAACTTAGCCAACGAAGTGGCTGATGTCTTGGCAGAGTGGGATCTTGGAAGCGACCGGCTTGGGTATATGGTCCTTGATAATGCCAGCAATAACGACACAGCTATGGTGGCTCTCGGCAAGGAATTCGGGTTTGACCCGGACGAGCGCCGTCTCCGCTGTCTGGGCCACGTTATTAACCTCGCTGTCAAGCAGTTGATATTCGGCGAGGCGGCAGACGCAATGGAGCATACGGGCGGTAGCGAACCGGATTCCGAATACTATTTCGACTCTTTACCCGCAGACACCCTTGCGCAATGGCGGAGGAGGGGGCCAATTGGTCGACTTCACAACCTCAACGCTGCAGTTTTGAACTCGCCACAGCACTTAGAGTGCCTCGTGAAGTGGCAAGAAGAAGATCTCAAAAGCGGCGTCCTTGAACGCATCGACCCAGAGACTGGGAAGAAGCGAGTGCCGCTCAGACCCATCGCTGACAACGAGACCCGATGGAACTCTCGCCACCGTATGATGGTCCGCGCACTGCTTCTCCGCAGATACCTCAATCGGATTGTCGAAAAGGCAGAAAGAGCGTGGGAAAGGAGCAAGAGAAAGTCAGTGAAGCCTTCAATAATTGACGACAAGCTGTCAGAAGAGGACTGGGACGTGGTTGAGGTTTTCATTCAGGTCTTGCGGCCATTCGATGAGATATCTGTTCGTCTACAAGGCAACCCGAAGACTAGTGAGGATGATCATGTTAACACCGGCTCCTTTTGGGAGTACTTTCCCTCCTTTGAGTACCTCTTAACGCATTTAGAGGAGCTCAAGCAGAATCATGACCTCCTTGATGGCTTGGGAGAGGACAGCGCTGATATGGTTACTACCCATATCAACCTTGCGTGGATGAAGCTTAACGAGTATTACGATAAGCTCTGGCCTGTTGCTTATATCGGTGCTGTAGTCCTTCACCCTTGCTTTGGGTGGCCGGCGATTCAATACCACTGGGAGGGACACGCGGATGCGAAGCGGTGGGAAGAAGACTACTCGACGAGACTCATGAAGCTGTGGAAAGAGGAGTACGCTAATCGCGAGGTTCCTGGCTTGGCGATGCCGTCGACGGCGAGCAGCCGAACGGGGCTGTCAGGATATGGCGCGTTCCTGGCACAGTCGCTCGGCAAACGCAAAAGAGCGCATCCGGATGGCAGAGCGGGGTTTACTTCGCAGCCACGCCCAACGCTTGATGAGTACGAACGGTATATTCAGACCTTTACCCACGCCGACGACAAATACCAATTCCGCCCCCTTTCTTGGTGGCAGGAGCACGAAATGGAGTATCCGAACCTCTGTCGGATGGCCACTGACTTGCTGTCTATCCCTACAATGTCAGCAGAGACTGAAAGGTCGTTTAGTAGCGCAGGAAAGATGGTATCGCCTCTGCGAACTCGTCTTGATCGACACACTATTGGGATGGCGCAGGGTATGCGGTCATGGAGCAGGGAGGGTATTGTCCTACCGTCCTGGTAGTGATCCTGGGATCGGCGTTAAGATGTGAAGATCGGAGATATCCGTTGGTTCCAAACAACCAACTCCAACCCAACTGAGAGCAGCCACATCCAACTTCAATCCAACTGAAATATACTTGGCTGGATGTCAATCCAACTGCGAGGAAATACCAGTTGAGTTGAATTGGTTGATTACGCACTCTGGATGACAAAGGTGAAGAGATACCAAGAACATGGACTAAAGACGGCGAAGCTCGCGTGCCCTCCCGAGCTTTACCTTTCCAGGCGAACTCTACACTCGCTGCTGTCGGCGAGGTCCGGTCACGGGGACTTCGAATGGTACCACCGCCGGATGGGACACACAGACTACCAGAACTGCACATGCGGAAAGATGAAGACACCGGACCATCCCGTCCATTGCATGAAGGCCCAGAAATTCCGCCCACAGTGGCCGAATTTCGAACCAGAGCCCGCTACTACGAAAGAGTACTGGTCGCGCCTTATGGCAAGCCCCACAGACTTTGCATCGTTCATGCAGGTGACACGCTTCTACGATGATATTTGTCCGTAGAGGCGGCACGGCAGAACACAATACCCCGCTCCCTACTTTTATATCTCCTTCCAGGTTTTTTCCCCTATCTCTAGGGCGCGCATAATAGAAAATGTCTCCACGCCTTCCAAAGTAATATAGGCACTGTCGGACACGAGCTCAAATGGAGGAGCCCACGGGAACGGCAAGGCAAGATACTCTCGTCATTGGATCTGAACTGTAGGATATCTAGGTCAGACTAGGTAGACTCCTGCCGCCGCATGCCCCCAGGGAGGCCTGGAGCGCCTCGCCCTCCCCCGGCGTTAAATATAAAAGGCAAGGCAAGGCACCCTATTACTGTACAGTAGGAATCACATAAACTATTATCAATAAGCAGCCAATATAGCGAACAGCATTACAGTACCTCGCCTCCACAGATGAGTCGTCATAACAAATGCGGTTTCTTGTAAGACCAGTTAGTCTTTGGCGGTCTAGGAAATAAATATCCGTGCCCCCTTTACATTCTCTATATCAGCCTCCAACGGTTTCCCGGGGAATCGAGCCAAAAGACACTCCCAGCAAATATTACATCCGTCCTCAAGCACGATAGTCTCGTGCCCTTGCTGAGCGTTGAGCGCTGCTGTCGCCAGGCGCCCAAGCCAATTCCCACGAGAGCGGACCACACAAGGATTTTGCGGCCGATCAAAAAACTCGTTCCATGAGTCAATTGATGTTAGGCGAGACTTGGGTTTATGGCACTGTTGTTTATGGCGACATGTTATCTCTTGAGCGCTGATCCGCAGCAGATATGGCTGGTTGAGGGCTTGGAGGACATCCAAGTCCGCCACCCATTCCTCGCGGTCAAAGACGGACACAAGCGCCTCAACGAAGTTTGCATCGATACCTTGGTATCCGTGCGAGGATTTCACAGGGAGCTGGTACCGTGTGAAGGAGAGATGAAGCGTTGTCTCCTGGAAGGCATCATCCAGGAGTCCGTCAAAGTCGGCGTGGTTGATCATCGTCCACTGGGACTCGTCGACGCACCTTACCTTGGGCGCGATAGGAGGTATCATAAGACTTATACCTGGCCTTCCAATGTTTCCGACAACATGCTTTACCTCGCTTGCTCCGGGAGAGTTGAATGGATCGCATATCAAGGGCATGGCCACGCATATGGAGTTCCCGGTTGAGATGGCCATTACTTGCTCCAAGGCACGGGGGTCAAGGTTAACGCTTCGGTTTTCGAACATGGCGATGCAGGAAAACACTTGGGGTCTCGTCAGTTGGTAAGTTGTGAGTTGGCGACAGGTGATGCCCGCGCCCTCAGATTGGGATTCGCTTCCACCTATATTGGACATTGGACTTGAAGACGGCTTGACGAAAAGCAATCTAGGGTCCACCGTAGTCCCGTGAATAAGCGATCCCTTTGCTTGCACTTCCGAGTCCAAGTTTGACCTTAAACCGTTAGATGGTAGACGGGTTTCTTGATAAATTGGGCCCGACGGCATCCAGAGCGCATCCCTAAGCGGTGCAGAGAAGATCTGAGTACTAATGCTTGCTCCAGGCGTCAACTTATACACATCGGCTGCAGAAGCGATTGCTCTCAGACAGTGCAGGTGTTGAGGCACTCGAGGATGTTGGAACCCCCCCGAAAAATCTAGCAGATTGGCAAGTTTCTCCCTGTCAATCCAGTCTTGGCGTAGAGCAACGAGAAGAAGCTCGATGTCGAGCATCTCTGAACCAGCCGCGCTCGTTTCTGCCCGCTTAAAGATGGCGGCATCAGCAGGATCCCCAATAATGCACTCGTATAATTGTTCGTCCAAGGGGGAAGTTCGTGTTGATATGAAGGAAAAGCCGCTGGCTGACGACCACTTGAATACCCGATTGCTCAAAGTTGTGGCTTTGATAGTATTGAGATGCCGATGCTCTTCCCCAAAGTAATCCCCAGGAAAGCTAGCTGGATCTCTGGAACTCCACCGCACATGGCCGGAGAGATCCTTGTCTGGCTCGAACTTTCTCTTCTTAGGATTGTGATCTCGCCTCAAAGCCGTGGCATATTCCCAGGCACCTGCATCACCGGGGGCCTCTCGCTGGAATGGCAACGCATTGCTGAAGTGGCTGTCTTCCGCTGACCGATCCCTTGGTCGAGCATATCGAATTATGAGTGAGTCAGGGCGGGCATGGGCAAGACCCTTCGCCACAAGCCTCAACACCCCAACTCTGTCTTCTCTCCTTGTGACAAGCTGTAGGAGAGTATTGACATTGGCAATGCCAAACAATGGTAGCCAAACGTCTTTCTCCTCCGAGAGAAAGTCTTTGTAACGCCTATGTCCACGCATTATTAGGGCCTGGATGATTTGTTGCGCAGTACCTGAGGAAGCCAAAAACGCCTCAGCAGCTTCGGCAAGCAGCTTCACCCATGAACCGCGTCCTCGATTCATATAAGCACTCTTTCTCATTAAGAAATCATTCAGAGCAACAACGAACTCGGCAGCCTGGGCAACGTTGTTCCCATAGATTCCCCAGTTGGCAAGAACTGAGCCAAACAGAACATAACCGAATTCGGAGATGGAGAGGCGTGACGTGCTTTCGCCGATCTTCCTTGTTGCGATGACTGGGTCTCCATAGTATTTGAGGTACGCGAGAGGCAGTGACCAGCAAACCCGGCCGTCTACGTCCGGTGGGTAGCTCGATTGTCCCAAAGTGACCATGGCACCAACAGGGAGCAGAGGATCGTTCTGAGCCACCCGTTCAGGACCGGCTCCCAGTACAAACATGTTAGGGTACAGATGCCACGACGTGAGAGCAAGTATGACCGATCCGTCCCGAATGCTTTGAGGTACTCCACTAACGATGCTCTCCATGGTTGTCAGAGCCGTAATCCACGCCTCTGTGACGCTTTTGTACGTGTCGGAATTCTGGCTAATAGAAATTCCAGATTTGTCGACAAGCAAATCCAGCTGCTTTTGTTGACGCATTTTCGATCGATCCGCAACCTCGAGCCAGGCTCGAGCACTCGCATCCCAGCTCGATATTTGTGAGCGCGTGATCTCGACTTGCGCTGCGAAGTCTGCTACCGGTCTCGAGGGATCCGAGGACAGTTTGGCGGCCCTATGAGGAAGCCTGTCAAGATCAGGTCGCTCACTCACACAGAAGGTCAACAGCACCGCTGCCTAGCAGGCTACAACCAGTCATGATACTGCTGCCTAGCAGGCAGCAGTATCTCCATCGAGTATTTAGTTCGGTTCAATTCCGCTCCTTAGATAGAAAATCAACAGTCTTTCGTTGCCCGATTCACAGGGGATCTTCTGCCCGATCGTTGTCCAGTTATCCAATCAATCGTGGTGTGCGATAGAGTCACAAACTCCCGCGGTCGCGACGCCGTGCAAGAATCTGTGGAGCATGTACAGGCCGACGACGAAGCGGTTTTTAGAGTAGTATATCTCTGCTGCCTCCTTGATCAGCCGGTCGGGTATAGAGTCGCGGCCAAGGCGTTGTTGCACGGCGGCGCCCTGAGGCGCGACTATCGTAGTGAACTCGAACCATTTGAAGACCGCGTCGAGCATGATAGGGTGACTTCGTTGCACCAAGTAGCGGTGCAGGATTGCAGAACGTTCTTCGTCAGGAAGCTCGTCCACTGCTGCATCCTCTGGCCAGTTGAGGCATTCGAGAAGGCGCTCGGCCTCGAGTAGGCGGTCAGAACTGGACTGATAGACGGTCATGGCGAATGAGTGGAGGTCGCGAGATAGAAAGAGAGGGCGTGTTTGGCGAGGATGTGGAAAGGAACCCCTTCGTGTCGGTGGCAAGCAAGTACACACGGAGCCGTGAGTGAGACATTAGGGCACGATCAAATGATTATGCCAATTAAGCGAGACCGAATAATGTTGCACTGTTGCACTGGCACATCAGTATCTGCAAGCCTTATCAACCTTTCTTTTGCAAGGCTTACTCACCCTTCCCTCAGCCGAGACATATTCGGCCGTATACTCAGCCAAGGCTCATTTGGCCTTCCAGTCAGCCTAGGGTTAACTAATGCAGGCAATTAACCTTCCTTTTGCCTACGCTTTGCACAGCCACGACCCAACAGCTGGGTCATTCATTCACTTCCACTGTTCTTCTAGCTATATAAGATCATCTACACTCCCTCTCTCTAGATAGAAGAATCAAAGAGCTTTGTTCCACTCAAGATCAATGCCTACTGCTCATCTCGTACTTTGATAAATAAGCCTGGCATAGACCGGCACCCCATATCACAACGCCTTGTCTGTCCACCGCTCTACCTGCATAATAGTCAGGATAGAAGGGTCGCCATCCCAGAATGCTTTCCTGGCAGTGAGTGTTGGCTTATTCCAGTATGTTCGAATGTCCGTGACTCCGCCGCTTAGGCGCGATCTGCGGAATGCGGATCGAGAACAGGTCCCCAAAATGAATGATTAATCCCGTGACGACCGGCGATATCCACCGGATAGTCTCTTGCGTTGCCCAGTCGGTCCCTTCCAATGACCCTTCCCCCACCAATTCGACGTATACAGCTGTTGCTTTCTCGAATTCCAGCAGGCAGTGAAGTTTACTGGCGCTGAGAGGGCCTTCCTCTTGTAGGTTGTAGTGATCGAGAGCGATCGAACCAGAGGTGCGATAGATAGAGGGTTCTCACCAACTGTGATACCTCCCTTTAGGAAGTCGGGGAGTAGGTCGAGTGGAACGCGAAACTTATTATTTGAGTAGTAAATACCCGCCGCCTCCCTACTTACTGTACAAAGGGTACTCTGTAATATGATGCATTACACACTTTTCGTCCGTGCGCCCATGAAATTACATGAAATTATATCAAACGAGAAGTGAAGCAATTGACATGTAAAGACTCTTGTATTGCTAACTAAAAGAGAGTGGAAAAGGGATTCCTTTTATCTTGTGCCGTTGTGGACTGTAATGCCTATGCAGCGTTGGCTGCGTGTTGGAGGCGTTGTTGGAGGCGTTGTTGGAGGCGGCGTCGGAGGCGTCGTCGGAGGCGTTAGACTTCGCGATTGAGGCTATTGTAGCTTCAATTGAGCCTCGAGTCATCAATGCAACGAGGCTTCATTCATCAATGGAAGAATGTAACGAGGCTTGATTCCTGAATACACACAGCGAGTCATCAATGTGATGTGGCGTTGCGCGGTGGTTGCGCTGTGAATGTGACAGTTGGGATGGCCTAATGCACATATCTCAGACCTCGTGGCCACGGTCGCCCGGCGAGACCTTCTAGAAGCCCTATCGCACACCACGATTGATTGGATAACTGGACAACGATCGGGCAGAAGATCCCCTGTGAATCGGGCAACGAAAGACTCTTAATTTTCTATCTAAGGAGCGGAATTGGACCGAACTAAATACTCGATGGAGATACTGCTGCCTGCAAGGCAGCAGTATCATGACTGGTTGTAGCCTGCTAGGCAGCGGTGCTGTTGACTTTCTGTGTGAGTGAGCGACCTGATCTTGACAAGCCCTCAGCCTATGTCCTCGCCGGTCACGAAAAGACGACTCGCCATCAGAATATCCTCCCGAAGGCATTGTCCCGCGTGACGATGTTTCCGCCGCTTTCGCTTCTCGGGATCGCCCGACAAGAGACGCTTGTTTGGCGTCATCTTTGCGAGCGGCGGTCGAGGCGGCTCCAGCAGCTCCGCCCGCTCAAAATCAATCATCATCACCCCGCCAGTCTCCTCGCAGAGCAGAATATTCGGGCCTCGCACATCCCTGTGTATGACACCACGCTGGTGTATGGCGTGCAAGCTGCGCTTGACTTGCTCTTCCGTCGTAGGCATGCGCCCTCGCGCTTCATGCAGACTCTCGCCACCCCATGACATGAGCGTTAGGTGCACAATGTACACCCTGTGGTCGTAGTAGTATGTCCTGTCTAGGGAGCGCAAGTCCACGGCGCCGAGGAACACGGGCACATGAATCCCCTGCAGGTCCTCTAGACGCCGGTACACGGCAGCTTCGTGTTCAAGATCGGGGATAAACACCTGGATTGTTCCTTTACCTACAAACGTGTATCCGTAGGCAAGAAGCGTTATCTTGAAGAGCACGCCGCGAGCACCGCCCTGCTCAAGGGGCGTAATGCCGCGATCTAGTGTCTCCTTGAGCTGCGCGCGGAGCAACTGTAGCCATTTGGCATGGTCGACGGGGTGACGGACGGCACCGCGACCACGATGTGTCTTCCCCGGGCAGTGAAGAGAGACATTTGGGCAGCTGCGGTCCAGGGCATGTCCTCGAACCAGGCCAAGTAGGCACTTCTGCGTGCAAAACGGTCGGCGTTGACCGCTGTTGTCGGCACCGCCTCCACGCGGCCGCATGGCCAAGCGCTCGCTCCGTCTAGCTCCTTGTCTCGTGTTCCGCTGAGCAGGTGTCGGCGTGCCTGGCGCTCTTGGATTGGGTTCCTCATCTGACGATTCGGACCTATCGTCTCGTCTTGAGGGAAACCGGGCGTCGGCGTGCCCTTGTCCTCGCGGCGGATTCTTTCGTCGACGGACCGGTGACCGATCTACATTGCCGTACGTAGGAGGCTGGTAACCTAGCGAGCTGTCGGAAAAAAATGACCGGTCCTGCTCGGGAACCGATTGGTACGTCGACTCGAACGACACCTCCCATCTGTTCAGTCTCTTCGTGGCCTGGTCGCGCTCGTCCTGGTTGTGCCACCGCATTCCTAACCCGTTAATGGCCAGCAGCGTGAAGGCCAGATATTGAGCAACGGCTGTGCACAGACGGGCGTCCTTCGTTTGGGCCGCGACTTCGATACTCGGCACCGCCATGTGGTAAAAGAGCGTCCCCGGCTCGTCCCAGTCAACCTTGAGGAAGACAATCGCCTCGCCCGTAGTCAAGAGGCTGTACTCAAGACCGCCTTCGATCATGTAATGGTATGTCTGCGTGATCGCCGACGCGGTAAGCCTTTCGGCGTGGTATTTGAAGCGCGCCTCTATGTCTTCTGAACTCGGCATCGTCTTCCGGTTGACGACTTCTTTGTAGATGTCCGTGACCTGCAGACCGGCGTGCAGATGTTGGACCGTCAGTTTGTGTGGCGGCTTGTACTCGCAAATGAAGGCCCTTGTCCGACTGCCTTGGGCGCCGTCGGAGCGGTAAATGCAGATCTGATCCGCTTGCAGCTTCTTCAAATTTTCCCCGTGGCCTGGCGTGCTCGGCGGTACGGGCCGTGTTTGCCTGTCAACCACCTCTTCCGCGGTATCGCTCAGCGCGTGAGGGTGGTTCTCGAAGACGATGCCGTCGCCGAGGTCGAGAGCCTCTCTCGCGATGGGGTTTTGCACGAGCTGGTCGACGATGTTCCTCACGGGGTCCTCCACAGCATTGTGCAAGAAGAACTCCAACACTTTCTCGTCCGCAATGCCTCGTCTACCGATCCTGGCGCCCATGGTTAAGAGAAAGTGTATGCTCTCGAAAAGTCTATCTGAATCGCACGGGAAGGTATCGAGAAGGAGGCCGAATACGCGTCTTTGCCGCTCCAGGAACTCCGGCCATGGCCGCAGGCTTGTAGGACACCATTTACTTTGGGGATTGGTCAAGGAACCTTTGGATACTAGGCCGGGATTTTGTTCGACCTGAAGCTTCGCGAAGACATATTTATGGCACGCATCGAGGTATTCGTCGAGAGTCGTGGGTTGCGTCTGTTGCTCGGCTGCATCGCGTTGTCGCTCCGCCGCTTCACGTTGTTGCTCTGCTGCTTCGCGTTGTTGTCGCTCTCTGCGCTGCTCTTGCTCTGCTGCTTCGCGTTGTTGCTCTGCTGCTTCGCGTTGTTGCTCTGCTGCTTCGCGTTGTTGTCGCTCTCTGCGCTGCTCCTGCTCCGCTTCTTCGCGTCGTCGTTCGGCCGCTTCTGCCCGCAACTGCGCTTCACGCAGCTGCTCTTGCAGTCCCTTTGTATTTTCGGGTTCCATGCCGATGGTCGTCGTGGATGGCCCCTGATCAGTCGAATCTGGTCGCCGCCGTTGATGGCGGGTGGTTTGAGGTTCACGTTGTTGTTTGGGCGGGTGACACATCCCCACTTGGCGATTGCTGCCTGGGCAACGCTGGTTGTCCAGGGCCCACCAACCACGCGCCAAGGCAGGGACGGCAGGGATGGTGTTCCAACACGCGCCCAAGAGCCAAACTCGGACGCGAAGGCCAGATACGGTTGGGATCTGAAGAGCCGCTTGGTCATATCACCATACCTGCTTGTACCAGGGACAACATGATGCCTTCACCCCCCCGGTGGGTGGACCAAGGTTCCCTGGTGGCACGCGAAATTTTCGGCACGCCGAATACTGCCCATTGGAGTCACCGGGTCGAGCAGAGCCAGGGTCGCCTCCGAGCAATTCCTCCGCCTGGCATCGCTGACGGCGCTTGCTTTCCGCCCGTCAATCGGCGCCCCAGACATGCACACCATCTCCTAGAATCTCATACCATACGAAGAGTCGCTGATGGCAAGTCCCTGAATTTTTCGTCATGAGAGGACTTGCACCGGGAGCTTAGCACTCTAAGCACTGACGCTGTTATGGGCCGGAACAGCCCAGCCTATTTCTTGCCCGTTCGCGATCACGACGCCAAATGCGCCGTCAGAGGAAGGCCTAGCCCCCCCTCCGTCTTGATCAGGCTTTCTAATCATACGCCATACGCCATACGGACCTCTATGGTTTATGGCGTATGGTTTATTCCCCGTATGGTCAACTAAATCATATATGACCATACGGAAAATGACGTCATAGGTCACTATGTTCGCGTGGGGTGCCGATGATGCTGTTGTGTGTGATGTCCTCGAACTGTGTCAAGATCAGGTCGCTCACTCACACAGAAAGTCAACAGCACCGCTGCCTAGCAGGCTACAACCAGTCATGATACTGCTGCCTTGCAGGCAGCAGTATCTCCATCGAGTATTTAGTTCGGTCCAATTCCGCTCCTTAGATAGAAAATTAAGAGTCTTTCGTTGCCCGATTCACAGGGGATCTTCTGCCCGATCGTTGTCCAGTTATCCAATCAATCGTGGTGTGCGATATGGGATGTGACACTGCATCACGTCCATGTTATATGGCTCAGTAGCAGTCCCAGGAGGTCTCATCATGCCTCTTATCGAGCGTTCATCCGACGTCGATACAAAATCAGGAGCAAGAACTGCTCCAGAAGATCGGAGAGCATCACGATGAGCCTCTTCGAGAGCACGCTGCCAAATCGGTTTGTCTCCTGAACAGCGTCGGCTTTCATTGAACGGTGGGCAGGCTGGGGCGTGAAGCGAAGTGTCGCTGCCTCCAATTGACCGATGAGCAGGGGAACAAGGAGGGACTTGAAAAAGCCCTTGACAGGATGCGCCATCGTCTGCCTCCATGAAAGCGGTCAATGGCATCGCAGTGGACTGCCAGCAGGCGTTACCAGGATGCACGTTGGAGGTAACTTTCGTCAGCTTCTCCCTTTTATCGCGCAGCGTGGCCGTGACCCAATCTTCGGCATGCTCCACGGCAGATGTGGGCGACTGCCTATACTGCAAGAGATATGACATGATCTGCGCTGGACTGAACTCTCGCTCCGGCACCTTGGTAGCGAATTCTATGGCCAGCCGGTCCACCGCCAAATTTGCTTCGCTCTCATGATCAGACTCACCGGCCCGGCCACATCGAAACCGCCACCCAAGTAAAAAGATAATGGAAACGGAATAACTACATCCGGTAATACTGTCACAATGGTCCTTACGGATAAAATAACACAATTTTATAACTACCCTACTCCTCAGCAGAAATGTGAACCCAACTGCTATATTCCAACACGCCATCCACAGCCTCTGGTCTTGTCATCGTTTGCCTCCAGGCTTTCCATGCCTGTTCATCTTCTCTGGGAACGCACGCCCTCTTGTGAGCCTTCCAATCCGCCTTCTGGTGTTCTTTGCCACAGTATGCCACCGCATGACACCGCGCTTCACTCCCACAGTCGTGCCACATATTTTGCACAATTTGACCTCCGCGCAGCAGCTATTCCGTCCCAAAAATTCGTCGCGCATCTCGTCCTCTTGCCGCATTTCCTCCATCATCAGTTGCATTTCCCGCCTCATCTTGATCTCGCACTGCCCTCTTCCACATAAAGATGTAACCCACACGACGATGTGCGGTGGCGCTCCATGCAACACAGATATTGGGCTCTGCAGGATGTCCGTCGCAAACCGCCCGCAGCATTCACAGAAAGCCCCCGACGCTCTGCGACATGCTGATTCATGCTCCTTCGTAAGAGGCATCATAGCCTGCACGAATCGTTCGTCATATTCGGCATCTCGCCCGGCACGGTTTGCCTCCGTGACAAGGCTCCGCGCGATGCTGTGGTTGTGTGTCAATTGCCTGGCGCCGAATTGGCATATGAACCCGACTCGAACCATGGACGTTGCCATACTTTTTCTGGCTGCTGTAGAAGCTCTGTGTAACAACGCATGGAATGAAAAAGACAGGACACTATGCGTCAACTCCAGATTCCGTGCGCCAACTTTTATCTCTTCTTCCTCCCATCCAAACCCATTACTCATTACTTTGTCGCGACACGTTCCGCTGCATAGGGCGATGATATTTTGCCAGGATACCCCGGACACTGTCGCCAATACACCCGCACAATGCAAGCCACTCTCCTCTGAAAGTGTCGGTCAGTTCTGCAACCACCCTGGACCCTTCAAATAGCATAAATCACACTCTCGATCTTCCAAACCCTTCGACCCAACCAACATGCCACCTCCAACCTCAAACTTTCGTTCCTCAAGGCTCTTTGCGCAACCCCGGACGGGTTGCCTCCCCTGTATTCCTCTTGCCTTGAGGAACGAAAGGACTATGCCCCACCCTCCGGCCACTCAAAAATTTCACCCCGTCTCCTTTCAAGGTCCCTTGTGATTGGTTGTGCCTTCACTGCATTTTCTGCCGCCCAGCCACCCTCCTTGTCTCTCTTCTCGTCACGTAAGGGTCAAATCGTCACCAAGCCAGCTTCGCTCAGCTCCTCCAATCTGGCCTGTGCGGTAGTCATCTCCTCGGGGACCCGGTTGCCCACCAGGTCTCTCTCCCGCACCTCGGACACGAGCATGATGCCGTCCAGCGTCGGGCACCGCGACAGCTGCACGTACAAGCTGTACGGGTCGCACCGCGACGGGACGGCCCGTCCGCCGACGTTTGTCGTCCTCGTGCCACGCAACTCCAGCGCTACCCGCTCGAGCGTCCCGCCCTGTGTCAAACGATATTCCGCCTCAGCCGAGGAGGCGTCCCGACCCACTTGGGCACCGCTGTTGTGTATATAACTGGGACCTTCGTCCCCTTGACTTGGGCAGTGGTCAAGGCCAATAGACTCTCTACAACCCTACATTGTGACAGGTTATGAGCCCGGGCTGGCTCTCAAACGCTAAGTGTTACCAATTTTAGCTAATCTTCGACTAATGAGTCACAGAGATCGGCATCGATGATTCGTTTTGTCGCCGTTAAGGGAAAGGCTTTACGCATAGCCCTGCGACCTGCTTTCGCCGCTCACGGAAGGTTCCCAGTGTCGAGTTGGCATCGCCGGATGCGGTGACATACCGGATGCAGCAACCATATGGTGACCGGATTCGGCTGTCCGGAATGGTCCAATAATCTGGATATCGAGTGCTCTGTTGAAGAGCGACTTGATCTTGACAAACACTCCCTAATAAGGAGAAGAGAGGTTTCCACTGCCATAAGGCCACTATCTTCAAGATGGACAACACTGTATCTGGACTACAGAAGATAACTAAACTTGAATCCCCTGATCAGTATATCGAATGGTTCAGACAGATCACAGACTTCCTGAGCACCCACAACTACGGCCGACTCTTCAACGCTCTCAAGGAGGCACCCGTCAAGTTGCAGTCAGATACCGACCGCGAGTACGCCAATGTCCTTGAGAAGTGGGAAGAGAAGCAAGACAACGCATGCAATTGCGTGCGTGCCACCCTTGGCTTTAATGCTCGAGAGATCGTCAAGCCGATAACTGAGAAACCATTCAACCGGCTGCACGAGGTCCTAGAAGCCATTGAGGAACATTACAAGCCCACCGGGAGTGCCAACTACCAGGAACTGGATCGGGACTACCATGAGCTATCCCTCGAAAACTGCAACGGTGTCATGAACTTTGCCTCAAAGCTCCAGGAAGCCAACAATCGACTACTGGAGATTAATTCAACACTTGGTTACAACACTCCGCAGCTCGTCAATAAATTTCTAATCGGACTGGGAGACAACTTCTCTGCCTTCAGAACCACATTCTATCAGACTCACCAACTGATTCCGGAAATGGATAAGAAGGGGAAGGTCAAGACCCCTGGGGTCTCCTGGGATAGAACAATCCGAGAGGCCCAACATTTCGAGAAGAATCAGAAGGCTGAGGAACAGGCTAAAGTTGCCCTCCTAGCAACCAAGAGACGCCGAGACGACCGAGAGAAGTGTGGCCACTGTAAAAGACCAGGCCACAGTGAAGACAGGTGCTGGAACTTGCACCCAGAGCTTCGACCAAAACGGCCCAGAACCAACGATCTCCAAAAGGTCTCCGAGTCGTCTTCTCAAGATAATCAGAAGGAAGAATTATCCGTGTCTGCCCCTCCAACCATAACCGAAAGAAGGGATTGACTAGCCGATCCGTCGAAAATCGCTGGAATTCCAGCAAAGTCTGAAATTGGCGCCCTTCTCGCCCAAACAAGCCTTGCGGCTACACCTCTTCCCAAAATACAAAGGACACTTGAGAAACTCTCAAAAACCTACATCTTCGACTCGGGCACCTCACAACATACTTTCACGTCTAAAGAGAACTTTGTGAGCCTAAGACCCTATTCTGGAGATGGGATCCTTGGTGTCGCAGGCAAGATTACCCATCCAAAGGCAACCGGGACCTATAAAGTCCCTACCTTCGTGAACGGAAAACACAACTTTGCACTTCTCAAAGATGCACTCTGCAATCCAGAGGCTGGTGTCAACTTAATCAGCATCTCACAGCTTACAGCACAAGGCATAAAAGTCGAATTTTGTGCCGATTCTGCTACAGCTTGGTCAGGGAAGGAGCTCCGTATGACTGCAATACAGCAAAGTGGCCTATACTTCCTGGACCAGGATCGGAATTCAGCCCTTCTATCTGCTGCCTGTGCAGCCTATTCGATTTCAGATCCAGCACTCCAGATCTGGCACGGCAGACTTGCACACCTCTCTGAGCAGGGCATCAAACAGCTTATGAACATGTCCACAGGAATCAAGCCTATTCAGAGGACCTGCTTATGCAAAGGTTGTGCGCTTGGCCGTCTCAAACAGGTTCCGCATAAGGGGAAGATTCGCAAGGGCACAAGGCCACTCGAATATATACACGCCGACATTGCGGGGCCCTTCCACATTGAAGGATACGGTGGAGAGCGATACTGGGCGGTTTTCACAGACGATTTTACTCAATTTGCTTGGGTATTCTCTATCAAACATCGCTCTGACTTTCTCGGCTGCTTCAAGTCTGTACTGGATACTGCAGAACGACCGGAACGCCGTTGTTATAACCTTCACGTCGATAAGGCTGGAGAAAATATCTCTGCTGAGGTCCAAGCTTTCTGTAAGGATCGTGGGATTGCGTTATCCGCTACAGCAACTGAGCAACACGAGCAAAATGGAATTGCTGAAAGGCTCAATGGAGTTATTCTCGAACGTCTCACAGCAGTCCTTGCCAGCCTAGACGATGAAGACGTCCCATCTGAGTACTGGCCTATCCTCCTCCAATCAGTTATCTATCTCAGGAATCGGTCCCCGAGTTCAGCAATTGGAAAGACACCATACGAAGCTTGGTATGGTCAGCCTCCTGACCTTGCCCACCTGAGAACCCTTGGAGCCAGAGGATTTGTCTGGCTAAAGAAAAGTGGTCACCCCAAGCTCGACCCTGTCTCAGAGCCCTGCCGAATGCTAGGCTATCAAGGCTCCACCAACTACATCGTCCTCACAGACTCTGGAATAACCGTGTCCAACAATGTCACTTTTGACGAAGATCACACCTGCCTCCGCCCGACTCCGCATGCAGAGGGGGAAGTGACAGAAGTGCCTGCAGAGATCGGGCCAGCAGCCAGTGGGAGCAACAGTAAAACCATTCTCGATACGATTGTTGTTGCAGAACCAGGACAGCAAAATAATCGCAGGATCAGGCACCCATTTCCGCTTAACCCGAATACAATGCTAGCCTATTCCTTCCTCGGTGCAGCCCTCTACACACAAAATCCTGCTGAGCCACCGTCTTACAAGTACGCCAAGGGAGACCTAGCCTGGCCAAAATGGTTACAAGCTATGAAGTCCGAACATGAGTCCCTGCTAGACAACAAGACATGGTCACTGGTGGCACGCCCAGCTGATAAAAAGATCCTAAGTGGAAAATGGGTCTATAAGCTGAAGAAGGGCCTTGACGGAGAGGTTCTTCGACATAAGGCTCGGTGGGTCGTACGAGGCTTTGAGCAAATGGAAGGCATCGATTACAACGAGACGTTCGCGTCAGTGGTCAAGCCCATGAGCTACAAGGCTATATTCGCCATTGCTGCAGCTCTTGACCTCGAGCTGGAACAAATGGACGTGAAGACAGCCTTTCTGTATGGGTACATAGACGGGGAAGTCTATGTGGAACAACCACCTGAATTTGACGACGGCACCGGAAGGGTCTGCAAACTCAACAAGGCATTATATGGGCTTAAACAAGCCCCCAGGATCTGGTACCAGACACTTGCCACATTCTTGGAAGATCTCGGCTTCCACCCCCTGACTTCAGATGTGGGAATTTTTGTCAAGGGCCACACCTACATCGCCGTTTATGTCGACGACCTCTTGATTGCTGGACCCTTGAAGGAGGAAATCCAGGAGCTCAAGAACGCTCTGAGCAATCGATTTCAAATGACAGACCTTGGCCCTTGCAACCACTACCTAGGCATGGCTGTTACTAGAGACCGCAAGAACCGGACGATTCGGCTGAATCAAAAGGGGTACATTGAAAAGGTCCTTAAGGATTTCGGGATGTGCGAGGCTAAGCCTCAGTACACGCCCATGAAGACCGACCAGATTGAGACCCCAGAGGGCTACGAGCCAACCGATGAAATCAAGACATGGTACGCGAAGGCAATCGGAAGTTTGATGTACGCCATGTTGGGGACAAGGCCAGATATAGCATACGCAGTGTCGTATTGCAGCAGATTCCTGGCCAAGCCAACAGAGGCACACCGAGCAGCCGCAAAACGGATCATGCGCTATTTGAAGGCCACAATCGACCTATGCCTAGTGTACGAGGGGGAAATTGAGCCCTTAACCGGGTTCACTGACTCAGACTGGGCTGGAGACCGTGAGACACGGAGGTCGACTTCGGGCTATGTTTTCAACCTAGGGAGTGGTGCGATTAGCTGGTCATCAAAACGGCAGTCCTCAACAGCCCTCTCGTCCTGCGAAGCCGAATACATCGGACAAACCCAGGCGACAAAGGAGGCTATCTGGCTACGAAGGCTCCTAACAGAGCTGCAGGTAGCAGAAGAAGAGGGACATGCGCCAGCGGCCACAATTATTTATGGGGACAACCAGGGAGCAATTGCACTGGCAAGGAATCCTCAATTCCACGCAAGGACGAAGCACATCGATGTTCAACACCATTTCGTCCGAGAGAAGCAGCACAGTGGCGAGGTCGACCTTCAGTACGTCCCAACGGACCAACAGGTCGCAGACGGCCTCACGAAAGCACTGCCAAAGGACAGGTTTGAGGTGTTCAGAAGTGCGCTGGGCCTTGCGTGAGTGGGAGCATGGTATAGGATCACTGCCAAGAATACAGGGAAAGTTGCAAAGAGGGCTAGGAAAGGTGCCCCCATGGACGTGGATCCAGTGGAAGGAGTGCTTAACAGCCCCTTACCATGGTGGCCATAGGGGGAGGTGTCCTAGCACCTATAAGCAACAGCACTAGGTCAGGGATAGGCCCTACGGACTTGGAGCCAGTGGGAGGAGTACGTAACGGGCCTCACCACTTGGTGGCCGTAGGGACGGCGTCCTGAGCGGGTCTACAGAACACCAAGGCAAAGAGCTAGGGATAGGCCCTGTGGATTGAGACGAGTGGGAGGAGTACGTAACTGGCCTCACCACTTGACTTCCACAGGGGAGGCGTCCTAGCCAGCCACCGTTAGAGTGTAGCCAAGAGGTCGGAGGTAAGGCCCCTCGGACTGAAACGAGTGGGAGTGTCAAACGATATTCCGCCTCAGCCGAGGAGGCGTCCCGACCCACTTGGGCACCGCTGTTGTGTATATAACTGGGACCTTCGTCCCCTTGACTTGGGCAGTGGTCAAGGCCAATAGACTCTCTACAACCCTACATTGTGACACCCTGCACCTTGTAGTCGGTGCACGCAAAAGCCGCCGCGCATGGCAGCCCTTTCCTGGTAACGTCGTTCTCCTGCCACGGCCTCTTCCGCTGGCACTGAATCCTGACGCTCATGGGCGTCAAGAGGATCGTACCGGGCGGCATCCCGACGAAGTGGAATTCTTTTGTCGTCTCCGACTCTAGCATTATCCCCGCCGGCGGCCCGAAGTGGATCGTCATGTCGGCCGAGATCCGATGCCCCGGGTACCCCTTGTCGAGAATAACCTCCACCGCCGTGTAGCTGGCACCGTTCACCAGCTTCAGGCTCTGATGGGCATTGTGCTTCACGACGACCGGCATCCCGGGCACGAACATGAAGACGGCCGGCACCGGTATCGCGCTATCGTCGCCCTGGTTCAGGATCATGATGGCCTCTTCCTCGGTCGGCAGACCGTCCTTCCACTTGTGCTCGGAGATGAAGATGCGCATCATCGACCGCTGCTGGAGTCTGGACCTGGAACGCCAAGCTCGCCTCCATATTGAGGTTCCACCGATTCTGTTCAGCTGCGTCACCACGGTGATGCCCGTTCCCACGGGATCCGCTTGCCTTCCCGGTAGCACCTCGAGTTGAGGAGGTCCAGATCACTGGCCATGGACGAACCGCCCCGCCTGTTTTTTTATCTACTCTTCCTCCCATCCATTCTCACATTCCCATTGCTTTTTCTCGACACCTTGTGCTGCATGCATGCCGTTGTGCGTTCCCAGGATACCCTGGACACCGTAAATCCGCGCACAATGCAAGCCACCGCAACTCTCCCCTGTAAAAATTCTGCACCCCGAGGAGCTGTTAGCGGCTCGTTAGTCGGGACAGGATCTACAGGCCACCCGACCGCGCTTTTGCTGCCAAGGCCCATCGTGACCCTAACAGCACAGAGGAAGACCTTAGGAGAGTTCATATTCCTCTGCAAAGCCGGTCTCGACAATTGCACTTCGGCCCATCCTTTCTTTCGGAACCAAGGAGCTATGGGCAATTGGAAGGTTCGCCCTCCCAATCACGGTGACCGGTTGCGGAGGTTTTTCTCCCCGAAGGCAAGCTGCGCGACAGCCTCTGATTCCTTCCAAGGGTTTTTCCCTGCCGCCGCTCCCCGGCCATTTCCATTGCTTGGTTACTGGAGCATGGACTGCGGCAGCAGCTTTGGCCGAGGAGGCGAGAGAATTCTGACCGGTGAAAACCAAGGGTTGACCATTGTGGCTACCGCCACGCGCCTGGATGTCCCGCTGACGGGCACCAGGCTTCGACACAGAGCGCCTCAGAGCCGATGAAATGCTGGATAGACTTTTGGGAAGTTTGGCTACGGGGGGATAGCCATAGCCGCTTGTATTGACGTGCTTAGCGAAAACCTACCATTGAGGGAGGTAGGAAAGCCGCCTCCGGGTGTCGACCTCGACAGCTCGCCCTTGCGAGGCCTTGCAAGCAGCACTACTGGTGAGGCCCTCTGTGGCAGATATTCTAGATAGTCTAGCTCAGCACGTCCTGTGCTCCCTCGCGGAGACCTGAGCGGCCTTGCGGCCGCTGGACGGAAAATACACACACACACACACAATGCAAGCCACCGCGAGAAGCGTCGGTCAGTTCCGCAACCACCATGAAACCTTTCAATAACAAAATTCCCCCTCCTGACCTTCCAAACTTGTCATCTCCAACCTCAAACTTTCGTTCCTCAAGGCTCTTTGCGCAACCCCTGATGTGGGTTGCCTCCCCTGTTGAACAGAAGAGGGCAGGACGATACATAACGTAAACCCGTCACGCCAAGGGCCGGCGCGGATTGGTCCTGCTTCTGGCTGGGCTTACAAGGGTGCTCCGTATCATCATCGTGCTGCAGCCTGCACTTGTCACTGAAGCGCTCAACCTTTGGCTTCCAGCGTCAATAAAATCATTTCAAAGTGCTGCACTACGAAATAAATAAACTGTGGGCATGCGCAATATCGTTCGCTTTCTAACGGTCCAATTTTCTTGCGTCTTCCTGCGATGGCTGAATATTCGTGGAATTTAGTGCCAATCCCGGTCTACATCTAACCAAGCCAAAAGCTCGACGAACTAACGGTCCAACCCGCACCCGCAACCACCTCTGATATATATGATCTTCTGAACATGTAGTAGCTGGTGAACATGACTGACACGCTGTTCTTGATGGCACGCCTTGACACGAACGACGCCAGTCTTCCGCGATGTCGGATGACCGAGATTGGGCGTTTTTGTCGGCTTTATCTTTGTGGTCAGGGGTCAGGTCAGCGAGGAATCTGGAGCGGCGTTTAGCACCCGCTCGTGGAGACGTATTGCACTGGCTCTTCCAGAGCAGCGTCAGGCTTCACTCCGACGAAGCCCCCTTGCGTCGGGCGCCGTTACCTAATCCCGTACACCGATGTCGACCCAGCAAGAACGCAGGTCAAGCATTTGCGGGTTAATGTAGGCTAATACCGTCCCCTCCGATGCAAGCCTTGTTTTGCGATACATGCATCGGAAAGAAATTGCTGATGAGGAATTCATCGTGCCAAGGCGGGTTATTTCAGATACCTACAACTCGGTTAGAATAGACTTCGCTTCTCATGGATGACTTGGAAGCAAACCTATTGACCGAAGGGTCTCTTGTGATTTCAGTCGACGCTCTGTTGTCGCCAGGCACCGTCAAAGAATGACGCGAGGTCGTTTGATAGAACCGAGCTGAGTTTATCACGATCCGCTGGAGGCAATATGGAACGTGCCTCCCCTAGAATCCAGCCTAGCATATGAGTTCGAAAGGCTACCGCCTGGAATTCAGCCTGGCGCGCGAGTTCGAAAGGCTACCGCCTGGGATTCAATTGGCTTCGCTACTTATATCCAATGTTTATTGAGTATACAAGTAGAATGCAGGTTGCACTCACGCCCACTGATTCCACACTGACGCCCTACTGATGCCACCCTGACGCCCCTCCACCGCCATCCCACCCACGATAAGTACCTTGCCATTTCTACTCGCTGTTTCCACCCAAACACAGCGACACTCTGTTACAGGGCTCACCCGTACACATCGACGGTATTCTCAGCACGATGACGGCGCCCAAGCCCACCGTGTACCTCATCCGCCACGGCGAGAAGCCACCCGACGATGACGAGATCGGTCTCAGCGCGGAGGGCTTGCAGCGCGCCCAGTGCCTGCGCCAGGTGTTTGGCGCAAGCTCTTCGTACGACATTGGATACATCATGGCCCAGGCGCCCAAGGCGGGTGTGTTAGCGCTGCCGATCCCTTATAATATACTTGCGTGGCAGCTGACCTGATACCACCAGACGGCACGCGCTCTCGCCCTCGGGACACAGTGGCCCCGTTGGCCGCCGACCTGGGCATCCAGATCGACCTGTCGTGCGACCGCGACGACGAGCACTGCGTCAAGGGCGTGGTCAACGGATACAATGGCAAGGGCAACATTCTTATCTGGTGCGTGCCAGGCGAGCCATCCCTCTGCTGGTTGTCGCTGACGGACGGCGCAGCTGGGAGCACAAGGAGCTCAAGCGCATTGCCGAGGCACTTGGGGCCAAAAATACGCCCAATTACCCCCACAACGCGTTCAATCTCATCTGGACTCAACCGGCGCCGTACACCGAGATTGCCGAGGTATCGTCCGAGGACTGCCCTGGGCTGGACGAGTAGTTAACTTCATTCTACGGATACCAACATCAGACAGAGCTGAGATTAGTGCGGGGGCTGGGTTTGTCCTCGCGCGGGACTGGCAGACATCCCAGTAATGAATAAATACATAATGTTGCCATATTCTTATGTATTCATAGTCATGCCCTTATATTCTTATGTATTCTTAAGCTTATGAATTATTAAGAATATAAGACTGGAGCTCCACTTATATTGTCGCTGCCGCCACCAACTTCCATGACCTTGTCATCCAATGCCACAAAAACTTTGCGGATCAAGTCGTTCTTCACCCAGTTGCTCAGACATTGAAGTTTCTCGATACTATCAGCCGAGAGCCGTGCCCTGTCCCATGAAATTGTCCGCCGTGCGCAGGAGAATACCCGCTCCGGGTCGTCTGACATCGCGGGTACACTAAGGACATCAATAGCCAATTGGTGTAAACGTGGATACTCAATCCTCTGTTCTTCTCGGCACCACCATTCAAGTGGCGTGCTTGTCGTCATAGGTCTGGGCGGAGAGTTGACGAACTTTTCGAATTCATCCTCATTTCCAGGCTCATCCAAGACGCTCATTGATTGTTTGATGCGCTCGTACGGTGTCACTTCTCGTCGCTCCGTATCATTCAGCCGCGCCGTGGACTTCGACGGCAGTGGTCGGTCCTTGTACTTGGCCCAATGCTGCCGAGCACCCGCAATGGCGGTCTGCCTCCATTCTGCTGCCCAGTAGCGGTCAAGGTACCTTCTGCGCTTCTCTGGGTGGAGCAGCAATGCTGTGGCATAGATGGGATTTCTATCACTCTCTTCATAGTACTTCGAGAGAACCCACCAGCCCATGTGGATGGAATGCACCATACGCGCGTTACCGGCGTATTTGACCTGCTTTCGTGTTGGCACAAGTCAGGCGGTAGATCATTCTGCCCGGCACACACTTACCTTGGCGTTCTCGAACTGCATGAAGAGAATATCCATATTTTCTAGCACCTGGTCTATTGATGCCCACTCCATCTGCTGCTCCAAGGTAGCCTGGTAAAATGGCTGCAAGAACTCGTGAGTCATTTTGAGTAGTTGCCAATCATCGTGCGTAAGGATGTCACCCTCCAGCTCGTTGTGATATTGATTGAGGAGTATTGACAACGGGCCCTCCTGGCTTATGGCCGCATCAAGTAGCCGGAACCATGAGTTCCAACGGGTGATGTTGTCGATTCCGAGCGCCTTTCCTGCAATGTCATCCCATGCATCGCTGTGGATAGTGGAATTGCGAATGAAAACCGCAATATTGTGGAGTTTGCCCATTAGGCCAATGCTCCTCCAGCCGGCAGTATCATGGCGTTTCTTGCGCCTGTCGTGACTCTTTTGGTCTGTGGCCGCCCGAATCTGGTCATGCAAAGCATCCGCAGCTGTTACATCATTCGCCTCGTCCTGTGCCGCTTCAATTGCGGCCTTCAGAGCGCGTTCGCTAGTGGCAAGGAGAAAAGCTTGAAGGGCCAGGTTGATGATATGACCGGCACACCGCGTCCGAGTGGACACCGGATCAATCGTAACGTCGAAATCTCGTGACAGCTCCACGGCCAGTTGTCGGAGACAGGCGTCATTTTTAGTATCATTGTCCCCAGTGAAGTATCCGAGCCGGCGCGTCCATGGAAATGTGTACGAGGCTCCGAGCACCTCCTAACCTCCTCTTCACGGATTCGCGATGCGCATCATAGGCCCTAGCCAAGTCACCTGCAATAGTGCTACTAGAGTCAGTCAGGAACTGTTGAACGGCAGGATTTATTGCGGCTAGAAGAGCCTGGTATTCCGGCCACGTTACAAAGTTGAGTGGCAAATGTTTATGTGCGCAAAGTAGCATCTGTGCCTCTCGAAAGGCGTCGACGTTGATGACGCTTCGCAGAGTGTTCATTTCCGACTCCTTGACTTGGCGCAGCTCCTTGACGGCCGTTCTGGCGAAAGCATTTTCGATGGCGAGTTGGCGCCTGTCTTGGGATTTTGAATCCTCTCGAACAAGTATGTGATGGGTCTTCTCGAGGTGATAGCGGGCGTTGCCGGATATGTGCGTTGACCAAGATGGATTATGACAATGCGTGCAGTAGTGTAGCAATCTCCCACCCACTATGCGTGGCTCGTTGCCTTGTGCTTCTCGAAAGTGGTCCCATGTTGTTGTGGCTCTCAGTTTCCTTCTCTTGGTCGTACGCTGACCTGATGCATCGGGTTCCGTCAGTGTGCTGGCAACTTGTGAAATACTGTCCGAGGGTAGCACGGAGGAAGAGCTTGACGGGGAATTGAATTGGGGCAGTGAGGGTATTGGGACTTCCATTGCCGAGATCTGTCGCTCTAGGGTTTGGATTACGTGCTTTCCATCTCGTAGCGGACATGGCGCGGGAGAAATTTCTATCGCTACTCAGGAGTTACAGTACGACTCGTCAAAAGTCTTCTAGAGCCTTCGTTGGGAGCAATCAACTTGAAACAGGTGCGGGTTAGCAAGGATGATGCCGGGGGTCCGTGCCGGGAGACGGGGTGCGGCCCCGGTGCGGGTGGTGGGCCTACATGCTTAAGAATATAAGAATTATGTATTCATTACCAGCCTCTATATTCTTATCCATATGCATAAGCTTAAGAATGAATATGCCCTTAAGAATGAATATATATTCATTACTGGAATGTCTGGGTTCTATAAGTACTGGCCACCACCCCCCGCGTTCAAATGGACGCCCGCCTCTGAGATTTCGTTCTCGGACCATTTCCGGACCCTGTATGTCGACGGATATGAAATCGACACTTTGCAGGATACCAACGTACAAAATACGGAGGACCCATTCCAGCAACGTGCCACTGAGAGCGGTGGGAATGGCGAATGGACATGGAACTTGGAGCGTATCGTCCAAACCTTGGCCTTGAGCGGACCACTTCGGACTGCTGAAGGGTTGGCTCATTTGAATGAAACAGAAGCTCTACATCGTTCAGTGCAGAGAGTTGTTTATGAGACCCTCATAGCGGGGCAATTGAGCAGCAGCGCCGGCTGGATCCGCCATCGGGTGCGGTACGCATACGAGCCTCCGTCAGCGCCACCCGCGCCCGTCCCGGGACAGGAGGTCAACCGCGGCGAGCCATCGGAGCTGGGGTGGACGAGCGAGACCTCTTCGGCGCCCAAGTTGTTGTCTGTCGAGTCACGCCATATCGGTCTTGCTCCGTCAGGCAACACTGCCAGTGCGACAAACGAGATAACACAGCCGGTGGAACAGGTTGCCGTGGGTAGACCGCTGGACGCGGATGATATATTGAAGCAGGCCCGCAACCAAACGCTTGGCCGGAGCCTGCTATTGTCCAAGGACAGGTTCCTCGGCATTGGCCCTATCATTTCGCAGCCAGGAGACCGCGTTTTTGTTCTACTTGGACTGCGCGAGGCAGCAGTCTTGCGACCGCAGGAGGACGGGTCTTATATGTTTGTGGGCACGGCCTATTTCCATGGGTTCATGGAGGGAGCGTGTTTGAAGGACTTTGAGCTCGGGAAATTCCTTAAGAAAAGACTGGCCATACGACAGTCTAGTTTGTTGGCTTTGCAGAGAACATATATTCAATATATATCTAGTTGCACATCGATGCTTGTCAGACCTGGCGCAAGTACGGTAAATCATGCTCTAGAATACAGTTGATGCCTACGTCTCCCGGGATACGAGGGGGTTCTTCCGGTCCGCTCGACATGACATCGGCTGGACGCCGCGGGCCTGGACGCGGGGAAATTTACTACGTGCGGAGCAGTCCGTGTGAGACAGTTACGGCCACATGAATCATGCACACGGAACAAGGTTAAGCGCAGTAGTCAGCCAGGCAGAGGGCAAGAAGAGTTGGCAAGACGTCTTGGCCATAAATGAGTGAGAGTTATCTATCCAACAAAAGAGAGAAAGGAATGGACGCGCGAACTCGCACGGCTATTTATCTCGCGAGCAGCTTCGCCGAAGCGGCGTAGCTGTGGCAAGCAGCCATGACTGACACACCGCTGAGACGAGGCATTGCAGGAAAGGTCATTGTATAGGGTGGCTGACCCTATCCTCGAGCGGTGATAGCTGACACAGCGAGCATATACGACGTGAGGTGACTGCATACATGTATTGAGCACGACCTCGAATTCGCCGTTTGGAAGGGTAACGGATGCCAGCTGACCTATTTGTCTAACCGAGCACGAGTTTGCGCTGCTGGGTGGTGGTGAGAACGATCTGTTGATGGCGCTGCGCAACAATCCTGTCCAATAGCCAGTGGCAGGTGCAGAGTTGGTTGCATCGCGGGAGCCATGAGCGTGGATTAACAGCCAGACAGACCCCCGAGAAAGAAAAGGCAAAGATGAGAAACGAAGACGGCGGAGGAAAGGCGGCAGCGGGGGTTCCAAAATAGGAAGGAGGTATTTATGAAAGGATGAACGACCGGAAAAGGCGTGCAAATTTTGCCACTTGAACGACAGCATCACTCGACATTGCAACCAGGCTGGATCACGCCGACGACCACAACGCACGGAGTCCAGCGCAATGGTAGATCTAGGCATGACCATCACCATGGCCAGGCAAGTGGTCAGAGCGACGCCAAACAACCATCTCGACCGGGGTGCGATCGCAGATTTAGAAGCGGCCATCAGCGCAGCAAGACAAGCTGTCGAGTCGACACCCAACGACCACCCCTACCGGGCAAGTTGCTTGAGCGGCCTTGGAGCCATGTTAGGGAGCAGATTCTCGCGCATGGGTGCAATAGAGGACCTAGACGTGGCCATTGTTGTCATCAGGCAAGCAGCTGGGGCGATGCCCGACGATCATCCCGACCGAGCGGAACGACTGAGCAACCTCAGCAAGCAACTAGGCGGCCGATTCTTGCGCACGGGCGCCATGGCGGACCTGGAAGAGGCCATCGTCGTCATCAGGCAAGCCATCGAGGCGATGCCCGGTGGCCATCCCGACCGGGTGACATGTCTGAACAATCTTAGCGGCTTCTTACGCGACCGATTCTCGCACACGGGTGCGATAAAGGATTTAGAAGAGGCCATCGGCTTGGCAAGACAAGCCGTCAATGCGACACACGACGACCAACCTGACCGGACGAAATGTCTTAACAGCCTCAGCCTTGGAGTTTTCTTAAGCAACCGATTCTCGCGAACGGGTGTGACGGCGGATCTAGAAGAGGCCATCGCCATCGCCAAACAAGTCGTCGAGGCGACTCCCGACGACCACCCCGACCGGGCGGGATGGTTAAACAACCTTGGATCCTTCTTAGCAACCGATTCTTGCGCACTAGTGCGATGGCGGACCTGGAAGAGGCCATCGCCATCGCCAGACAAGCTGTGGAAGCGACGCCCGGCGACCATCCAGACCGGCCAACATTCTTACACAACCTTGGAGGCTTTTTAGCCGAACGATTCTCGCGAACGGGTGCGATGGCGGATTTGAAGGGAGCCATCAGCGTAACTAGGCAAGCCGTCCACGCCACCCCCGATGACCATACGGACCGGGCGACATTCTTGAATAAGCTTGGCAACCGACTACTCAAACGATTCTCGCACACAGGTACCATGGTTGACCTAGACGAATCTACGAATTGTTTTCAAATGGCCTTGCGATCCGGGACTTCCCCTATAGCTCAACGTATTGTTGCGCGTCGCCAACTTCTCTCCAAGTCAGGCATCCTCCAGCAGGGACGCCAAGCGTATGACATTGCCAAGACGACTGTCGACCTGGTGCCTCTCTCCGCCTCTCTTTCCCCCTCAGCAGCCGATAAGAAGCACCTCCTCTCCCAGGCCGTCCGCGTCGCCTCCGACGCTGCCGCCATTGCCTTGCACGTCGGCCACGGCCCTGCATCAGCGATCGAACTGCTAGAGAGTCCAGGTCCGCATCCCCCCGAGCGAGACGAGCCCGATAGCACACATACTATGCATGAAAGGGTCGTGCAGCTTCAGCAAACTCTTCCATCGCTGTCGAAAATATTCGGAGAGAATGGTTCGTATGAGCCTAAGGCTCACTTCTCCCAATGGCAAAGGATTCTCTCTCGCCAGCCTGTTGAACCGCTCTCGTTCCGAAAAACACAGGTCGCTTTACCTCAACGTTCGATTACAGTGACGCGAAAATGGGACATCGACAGCATTTGGCTCGGGGCAACGGACCTTGCGGCAATCCGGGCTCCCAACGACTTCCGATTGTCCTTCTTCCCTCCGTTTACTCTAAATTTGTCGACGGATCAAGTGATTCAGCCTCATGGGCTCAACCTTGCTCAAACGCGCCATATCCCCTTTGGCTCCTTCAGTACTCCTAGTGTCCGATTTTCCGTCTTTTTGTTTTTCCCAGAGTCGGGCCGTAATCCTGCGTCGGTGACGTCGGCCACGTCCAACGCCCTATCTTTGGACCGGCAAAGAGACTTGTACGACCGCATCATCATCCCAGCCGCGTACGAAACGATCGGGGAACCTATGTGCCAGGAGATTCCCCGCACGTTTGACATGGTCTATGCGAAGTCCAGGTCATATCTGTCAAACGATATTCCGCCCCAGCCGAGGAGGCGTCCCGACCCACTTGGGCACCGCTGTTGTGTATATAACTGGGACCTTCGTCCCCTTGACTTGGGCAGTGGTCAAGTCTATTGAGACTCTCTACAACCCTACATTGTGATAGATGTCTGACCAAAACTTTCTACATAGGATGCGACATATGTACTGTATGTAGTGATGGAACGAGATGTTAATTTGGTGCGGCATCGTGCATCGCGCTCCGTGAGCTGTCACTTGTCATTCATGCTTCTACATATCATTACACCCATGTGCCAGGTGCTCAGGCGGTGAGCGGACAGCTGCGTGTCGCAGCACCATTGGCAGTTTTATGTTACACATGCAATGAGCCGGGCGTTGCGTGCATGCAGCCAGAGGCGTCGACCGTTACCTTACGGCTATATCGAGCTGGACTGGCGCTTCGTATAAGTATGTCGCACTTTTTTCGCTTCTGCTTAAGAAAGCTAAATGTCAGGTCGTTGACACATCAGTTTACTAGCAGGGCATAAGGTGAAGCACATAACGGGATCGGATTGGCTCGTCGCTAATAATGTCTGGATCCGAGCCATAAGGGCGTCCAATCCGGCGACTGATACACTGGCGCCCAACGGGAGGATGAGGTCGCAGAGTTGATGAAGCTCATGCCGTCAACGGAGGCGTTCGCAATGTTTTGGCGCACAACAAGATGGTGTGTTTCGTTACGTCGCATCACAAGAATTTCCCCAGCACAGGGCAGGCCAAGGTAATCCACCAGTATTCGCCGCAGGAGGTGGGAGAGTTTGTGGTTGGGATTGCCGTTTTGGCAGCAGGTGCAGGGGATCGTCAAGCAGGCCGCCAATCGCAGTGCATTTTTATGGTCGGACGAACTTGTCAGCCGAACGGAGAAGGAAGGAGAGACGGAGAGATGAGAACGAGAGAAGAAGGAGCGAGAAGAAGCGCAGCAGGCGGAGGCGCAGCAGGGAGGGGAGGAGCGCGCATTCGATCAACCCGTCCCCAGTTAAGCCGTCATTTCATCGCTCACAAGGCCTTCATCCAAGCCGTCAATCGCCACCCTTCCAGAGCACGGTAAGCCGCCCCGGCTCGGTTAATGGACGCATCACCTGCCGGCGTGCGGGGAGCGCCCCAAAAGAGACATGTCAGCTATGCCTGACCTTTGTAGACCGACCCGCGTATAGTTGGCGACGTGGACACAGCGTGCATGCAGTCTGTCTTGCGCGAGGCCGGGGCATTGGAACGTATCAAACTGAACCTTGGTGTTGCACGACTTGGCGTTGGTTACTAAGATGGTATCATCACCTATATCGGGAGCCGTCACGTATCACCATACATGGCCCGGATGGCTGAGACACTTGCAAGTGCCGCTGCCAGAGGAGGCACACAATGTCCTTCGTTTATCGTGTAGTCGAGTGCCTATAAAAAGGGGACGTAGTCCGGATTTCCAGTCTGCAATTCTTAGACTAAATCATTTCATAAGATCACCATAACTGCTATATCGCCTCTTGCTCCATATACCGCCGCGTGTCATTCACAGCATGAAGCTCTTCATTTTCATCTCGACCCTTACTGCCGGCCTGGCCGTTGCCAATCCTCTGGCTTCCCAGGAGAGGGACACGCATCCACAGTGTCTTGTATGTTATCCCCTATATTCAGATGGGATCCCTATGCCTTTCAGCTTCACCATGTCGCTAACATTGCTCAAGGACAATGGCTCGTACTGCCAACCGGATGGATCCTGGGTAAGAGATTCTCTGGCCGCTTGCCCTGCTTAGCATTGACCTTCGATATTCCCACGACTATGATATACTGATGCTTCTGATAAAATTTAGGGTGTCTGCTGCAGCGGGTTCTGCTCTAAGACCCCTGGTACAGGCCACGTAAGTAGATTTCCGGCACGGACGACCGTTTAACGGTACGTTAGCGACGCTTTCGCAAGGCTGACATTTCGCAGGGCTCATGCCGCTGATGCGTCAAAACCATGGAGTGTCTTGCAAAGCATCCGCTTGTAATCAAGTACTCTCCGGATGCTGCCGCGGTTGATACGTGGTGGAGAAAGCTGCAGTCGTTGTATGGAGTTCTCCACGGGAGTTTAAGCTCGGCCGACTGTTGCGGATTTCTCTTGTACCGGCCCTGGGATACCTCCCTTGGAGTCCCTGGGGTCTAGTCAAATTAAGAGAGCGTTGAATATTAGAAGAAATACTAAAATATGGCATATGGTTTCATCTGCCTAGGTACATGTGCCCAAAGGCTGTACTCTCCGTGGACGCTTTCATATATCTAGCTAAAGCCCGGTCCTCCTCCATCTTCACAAACAAACCTATAGTAGCCTGATAGCTTATTGTTTCGAGATTAAATTACCTATAAGCAGGGTTATAACTACCGGGCAATCGTCATTGCTATCCCACGATCTCCTTTTCTCTCACGACGGCACCCACATCTCCTAGCGCTCTCGAAGTATAGATTCAAGTGTATCGGGACTCACTCATGCAGACGCGGCTCTGCGTGCAACTCACTTCAATCGCAGCACCGTTACCGTTCGTTGCGCTGCCGCTATCCCCCTCATTGAGCAGGTCGTCCAACAGGAAGCGCTGGCGCTTATGCGAAGCGGGTCGCACGGGGAGGTCAGGCTCGCCTTCAATATTTTATCGTAGCCAAAATCGAGAGACCACGGGCGCATATACAGAAATAGCCTGTTTGGCAGAATGCAGGGCGACTTTGCCGATGGTCTGTATGACGGACTTAATAGTATCGAAGATGCCCTCGGAGCCGTCGGCCTGGCTTTCGACATTCACTTCTAGGCACACTTGCAGGCTGTGGAGCTTTTCCTTTGGAAGAACCACGAGGGCTTGAAGAGCAGCGTCTGCCATCAGGGAGCGTTTGAGAAGGATAGCCACCTGAGTCTCTCGACTGTCAGCAGCCGGGGCCTTCATAATTGACTCCGAGCCAGTCGTGATGGTCAACTTAGATGCAATACTCGCGATTGCCTTCCGCAATCGGTGTAAGCAATGGCTTGGCCGCGTTGATAGCGGTTCTGATAACCGGACCCAAGGCGTCGAAGATCCACTCTTCATTACTAACTCGCCGCGTCGGACTGATTAGGCCCTCGGTGAATCCGTCATACTCGGACGACGGCTCTGTCGGCTCAGCCATTGGGAGCACCCGATGGGTAAGAACTGCCTCCTGAGATGGTCGGTTCTGAGTTACCCGGGCCTTAGACTATCGATCAAGGGTAATATCCAAGGCGCAGTCAATAAGAAGGGGCGTAACGGACCGGACTAGGGCATCGACTTTAGGAGCATTCGCAGACCAAATCTTTCGCATAATCGCAAGAACCTCTTGTCTCTCAGGGATATCTAACAGAGACAGGACAGTCTACAATGCCGCCTCCGCTCTGCTACCCCATCAGCCGCGGCAGAGACACCCTCGGCTGATATCGCCTTAGCTCTGGCGACTGTTCCGAGAAGCGCGCCGGCAGCGACGCCGAGGGGTCCGCCAACGGGACCAAGCAAGGTCGAGGCAACAGGAATATCGGTACTTCCTACCCGGGCGACCGACCTAAGAACATCCCAGAAACCTTCCTCGTCCTCATCAAGCGAGGCGGGGGATGAGTGAGAAACGCCGCCTTTGCTAGAGCCGGTGCTTAGGATCTTGATGCTCGATAGCGTGCCAAAGCCGGAGGTATCCCGAGAGAAGAGCTAGACGATAGCGCCGTAGTTATTGTCGTACTTGCCTAATCGAGTTGCCAGCGTTATTTTCGAAACCGCCACCTCCGCAGCAGTGTGTCCCGATGCTAGTATATCCGGCGTCCTTGCGCAGGATAAGGGTTCTAGATTGACCTGAAGTCAATCACTGTTAACATAGAACTGAAGAGTCCTAACTCTGCAAGCTGTCCCACCTCCGAATATGGAAACCTTATATTCCAGCATGTGACGCCTGCTCGTGTCCAAAATATACGTCGTCCTCTCAGACAAGTAGTACATCTGCGCGCTGTAGTCGGCCGCGCCGTTCTGATCCAGATACTTATCGCACGGGTACCCCACGATATCAAGAGCAGCAGAATTTGGGGACAGCGTGTCTGCAAACTTGAACAGACACAGGTTTTCTTTAAACGGGGTGTCGACGCGGATAAAGGCGACATCGCGGGGTCTGTTGTCGACGGTCTAGTCCCAGACACCCAGTCCGCCGTGGTAGCAACCGTCCTTCCGTATCGCGCCTAAACGCCAGGCGAGCCGACGGGAGCACGACCGTTGTAGCTGATGCAGCACTTGACCTGCGTTGCCGCGCCGAAGCGGTGGCCCCAGTTGTAAACGACGTGGCTGACGGTGACAAGGAGATCGGGCCGGATGAGCCATCCGCTACCCATCATCCAGACGGACTCCGCAGTCGTCTTGTCCTGAAAATAGGTCTGGATCTTGACAATAGCTAGAGAGAGACCAGAGTTGGACATGTATCAAATGGGAGTTGAATCGATTGATTCATTCGACGCCGAGACTTACGTGTCGCATATTGAGATCAATATTAAGATCAAGACGCCCGCTTCACAAGCAGACAGTATATACTGCCTAGTAGGCAACAACCAGTCATCATACTACTGTCTTACAGGCAGCAGTATTCTATATCAGTGTTTAGTTTCTATGATTCCGCTCCTTTAGATAGGAAATCAAGAGACTTTGCATGCCCGGATCCGACCCTCGCTATACGAGAGGGGATGTCGACTCTATTGCGATGCCGATTGGGGCGGTGATATGATAAATAGAAAATCAACCTCTGGCTATATGACTAGCCTAGGAAGTAATATAATAAGCTGGAATAGCATGCAGCAGAAATCAGTCTCCCTTTCTAGCTGCGAATCAGAACATATAGCTATAAGCGAGGCAACTAAGGAAATTATATATCTTAATAACGTATATAAATATATAATTATTATATGAAATTTAAATATAGCTATACCTCCCTTGCTTACGGATGGTCAAGGTGCTAAAAAGCTAGCCGAAACCCCTGAAATTGTGACGGTTTGGTTCCCAAGGGATAAACCGGCGGGTTTATATTAGCAGTAAGGTCAGGGCGTTGTGTCACGTAGGTGATGGATTGTATGTCCTGGACAGTACACACACGCACAGCTTGATTACGCCCAGTGGCCAGTCAGCCAATAGGGCACTATTTACTTATTGTACATTCCGCTTCCCAAGCTTTGCCATGATCTCCTAAAAGCCCATACAGTGTGACGTCCATTCCCGCTTTAGTCTCGTCATTTTCCAACTTCCTTGCGGGATCTCGTGGGTTTGTATTCTTAGCAAGCTGGCTTGAAGGCCGTTCTCCAAGTGTTCAGCGTCCTATCTACAGCGGCTGAAGCGGCGCCTACCATTCGTGCCACAAGGTGTTTTGGGGTGGGTTAGTGGGGGAGAGTAGGTTAGGTTTGCTGATCTATTTTCAGCGTTGCGTGTTGTCGAGCCGACCTGTGGCTATCGCAAATCGTATCGTCGCGCGGACTGCGTCCATATTTGGCGTCCACTTTGCGTCGTCTGTCGGTGACTTTCCTCCTAGATAGAACGAAATATTCCCTCTTTGTGTCTCGGTGCACTGCAGCATCTCGGCTCGGTGTGCCGTCCACTTCCTGCACCGGAATAGGAAGTGGTCGACCGTCTCTCTCGCTTGCCCGCATGCGCACTGCTGAGTCTCTGATGCTTTTATGTTGTAAAGGTAGCCGTTTAGCCGTGCCATGCCCGTCCTGAGCTGGGCCAGAACGCTCGCTTCATTCCATGACAATTTGTCGTACAGCTGTCGAGTGTGTTTGCCTGGTAATGCAACATCGACTCTTTTCGAGTGTTTTCCGACATCATCTGGCAAGCATCTGTCCATCTTGTGTTGTGATCGTGCCCTGTTGAGTGTCGTCGACCGCATTCCGGGGAACTTTGTGACCGGAATAGCGCCCTGCTGGGTAGCATCTCGCGCCTCTTCTTTGGCCGCTTTCAGGAGTTCATGTTCGGCGCTGGCGGGTACCCATACGGTCGCCACCGTGTTTCCTTTGTCTTTCAATACATCGATAGCGTCGTATATACATCCAACGTACTCTTGTCCGGATTGTTGGCGGGGATTTCGCCGTGTGAGCACGGCTGCTTTGTTGCTTGTCAGTATCACCATACTGCGATACCTCAGCCCTGGCAAATGCTTGAGCGCGTACGCCATGGCTGCCAGCTCCCCAGAGAACGAGTTTTGTTTCGTTCTCATGCCGAGTGTAAACGAAAACCGTTGAAGCTTCGGTCCGCCTTATACCGATGTAGGGAGCTCAATCACCGCTCTAACTCCCACCACTCCATTTCGCGCCGAGCTGCTCACAGCAACACGTACTGCCCAGCCCAGATCTGCCCCTCTCGTCTACTGTAGGCAATCGTGCATGTTATGTAGTAAATGACACAGAAATGGGTCCGTGCACGACGCCGCGTCCCTTCATTCCTTCATCAAACAACACGGACAATTATGTAGCTGAGCTTTCGGGCTTGCTGTGTTAACTTTCATTTGGTCGCCGTAGAACGTTTAAACCCTCTCGTGCCCGTGTCCACGTCGCGACGCCATCGACACCATGAACGATACTTGAAAGCGACGCCACCTGCCCCCGTAAAAGATGCCTAACCCAGAGTTTTTAACAAAACTAGGCTTATGCAAAGACCCGACGGCGAATCTTCTCATCTGCGCTCGCATAGAATGCCGACATGCACTCTCCGTCAAGGAGTCGCGGGTGACGACACATCTGAGGGACAAGCGCGGTATACCCGAGGAGGCAAGGAAGGGATTGACGACCTTTCTGAAGACTTTGGTCGGGCCGGCGCTTCACGAGCCGGACGAGGTGGCGCCGCTGCCAGACGGTTCACCGGAGCATGGGCTGCTACGCGTCCACGACGGCTTTGCATGCCGCAAGTGCGCATATCGAACGATAAGCCTCCAGTATATGAGGCGCCATTTCTCCGACTCGGCGAGCAGCCACTGTCCGGCCTACGGCACCGCTCGCGACCGTCGAGCTGCCGACGCCTTTTTGAGTACATTTTTCTGCAGAGTTGGGCAACAGGCCCGGCGCGAAAGTACTGGATCATCCAGCGCAAGGGCAGCTTGGTCCGGCCAGTCCACGGTCGGGGTGTTCAAGTCCACCTACAATCTGTCTATGAGCGGGAACAGGCCCGCAACATTGGTGTGGTGGATACTCAGGATGCTCAGGACCCAGAAATGCCAGTGCCAGGCCAATTGACCTTCGCAGAACAGCGACCCTGGATTGAAAGAACAGGCTGGGAGGAGGTGTACCAAGATCGTGGTCATCGGCGGGTGCTTCCGGCTCTCATCGAACTGCCTTCCTGTTGTCAAAGGAGCGGCCGTATTCTGGTATGATGTGGTGTGTGTGGTCTTGAAGAGGACCTTATTAGCCCTTGGAGTGATGAGTAAAAAATTGGTGCCATACTGGGCCTGGTCGACGAGCTGATGGATCGATGTGAGGAGACCGCACGCAAAACGAGCCGTAGCATACTCTGTTGGCTCGAGAGCACTCGAACGCTCTCGCCTTACTCCAAGCCATTCACGCTCGTCCGGCAACACGCGAGCACGGTCAAGTACAGGTCACTGCTCAAGAAATGCCTCACTATGGTCTTCCGGGCGTACCGCCTGTCGCCCGATATCCGCCGGAAAGCTACCGGAATCAACTTGAAGAAGAAGCAGTTGTTTTACGTGGAGCTAATATGGAACAATGCAACATTGGATCGCCTCGTCGGCCATGAACGCTCCTCGTGTCGCGGAAGAGTTTGTCGTGACGCCGAGAATGAAGAACAGTTCGACCAAGAAGACGCGAGCGAAGAAGATGAGAGTGAGTTTTCGATCGCTGACAGCGACGAGGCTGATGAGACCGACGAGATCGACGACAATGACGAGGCGGACGACAGCGAGAAGACCGAATGCGACGAAAATGGCAGCGAGGAGGGGGCTTTCGATGCGACAGGTTGGAGTTCGACGGAGGAAGAAGGCTCGCTCGAGGATGAGGCACGTCCAGAAGAAGAATCTTCTGAGAACCTGCTGGAACTTCTCCTCGGCTTATGCTTGTCGCTGGGAACCCAGCCCCTCGTCGACGGACAGCCAAGCTCGACAGTACTTATTTATTTCAGCGGCACCGTTGGCCTGAAACCGCTGTCGCAGACTTCCGCCCCTGCCCGATCATACACTACGCATCTCTCCGGGTTGATATATAACCTGAGGCTCCTGTTTCTCGAAAATGCCCTGCCTCTGCGCTCATACCCTTTGCTAGGCATCCCACGGAGACCCCGCACAAAGCACCTGGAGCGACTTGAGCCCATACGGAGACGATACATGGTCATGGGCTCACAGTCACCATTCGAGGAACTGATCAGTCTCCGTAACTTTGGCCACGTAATGGCTCGGTCAGACACGCCGCCCTTTCTGCTGCAAGTTGCACGCCCCTGCTCAGCCTACCAACTCGAGATACTGACCAACGACGTCCTTAACCTGCTCCTCGTAGGAGATATGCGTAAATCCAAACGTGCGCTCCGTCTTGGCGGTGTCTAACTTGACCGCAACGCTCGGCTGCGTGCCGTTATTCGGCAGAGCGCCGCTCGCAACCTGCTTAGGGAAGTGCTTGGCCACGAACCCGGTAGCATCCTGGTAGACGGTGCCGTCGAGCGAGCCGACGGGGTTGTTGGACGTCACCAGGTAGCTCGTATTGCCGGGCACCTTGGCATCCAGCGCCCCGACGTGCACGCGCGCCACGTCGTCGACATGGACCGTCGTCCCGGAGATGGGCGCGGGGGCCTTGGCGCCGAGGGCGACGCCGAGAACGACGCGGTTCGTGCCGTGGGACGTCAGCCGGCCGGCCGTGGGATGCACCTCCTCCCGGCCCATGACGTAGCTCGGGTGGACGTTGACGACGTCGAACGCGGGGTTCTCGCGGCGGACCCAGGCCTCGGTCTCATTAAAGGCCTTGATCTTGGACGCGGCGTAGGCCTGGAAGGGGTTCTGCAGGGAGGAGACGGGGAGCGTCGGGGAGCGGGACTCGGCTGTGAAGACGGTGTCGACGGCGCCGTTCATGGCGCTGCTGGGCACGATAGCTGCGGTCGACGAGGTGATGACGATGCGGCGCACGGTCGGTGTCTTCTGGGCCGAAACGAGGATCCCCAAGGTTCCCTGGACGGCCGGCTCAAGCAGCTCCGTCTCGAACTGGTCCGGCGTCAAGCCGTCGGTCGGAATCGGCGAGGCAATGTGGATGATGTACCGGACGCCCTGGACGGCCGCGTCGTAGGCGCCCGGCTTGGTCAGGTCCGGCACTAGGACGAACGACAGCCGCGCGCCGACCTTGCGTTGCTTCAACGCCGGGATGGCGAGGAGGGAGTCGGCCTTGTCCTGGCTGCGGACGGCGGCGCGGACGGTATAGCCGGCGTCGAGGGCTTGGAGCAGGACGTGGAAGCCGACGTGGCCGGTGGCGCCAGTGATAAGAACGAGGTCGCCCATGGTGTCGTTTGGCTTGGCTGTGGTAGTGATGAAGTTGCGAGTATCGTTGAGGCGGCGCGATTGAGGTAGTTGCTCGAAGGTTTTGGGTCAGTGTATAGTGTATACCAGTAGCAAGGAGGCTGAGCTGGTGTGAGAGTGATGGTACTGATCATGAAGACATTTCTACTTGGGCATCCGTCCCTTCTTATAGTAACATGGCTGTCAACAACCTCCAGCACTCCCGATGGTGTGCTGCATTTGCAAGCATCCTCTGCTCGCCATCGGAGCGGGACCCAATAGAGCCACGTACCTCGGTACACGACCGTCCATCCCGAAGCTTCCACGTCGAGGAAAAGTCAATACGAGACACGGGAGAGGATGTGAAATGAAGGCACCGTAGCAGATACACATCCAGCGATGGCGTCAGGGGCGGAACAGGCGACGCGGCACGCTCAGCTCAACAATAAATCGAGGAATCAATGTGGGCCCGACGCTTCCGCGCCGAGGCGATGCGCCGCTTGATTCCACAGCCGTTGTCGTTGATTGGTTTGGCTGTCTCAATAGGGGAATTTGCGGTCCTGAAAAGCCAAAGGTCCGAGTTTGTCAGCTGTGTCTGGGTCAAAACCCCAGCACACCAAAAGCGTTGCAATTGGGTGTTGAGTTTTTCGATTAGTGAACGCGCTTTACGGCGTTAGACTTGCTGACCAACTCGATCAGCTTTAGGCCAGCGTAAGATAAGTTTTATTCAAATGAGGTGATGTGGACAGCCACACTGTATTGGGTGACGTATTGAACCGGATGTACATATGGGCAGTTTAGTACAATCGGGCGTTATTTTGATCACCAAGTCACATACGCCTAGATGTAGGCAGACATGCTGCCGCGACAGGCGTCGTCGGCTCCCCTCCACGTAGACGCCTCGAGGTGTGAACACTTGTCCTGTCAATGACCCAGCTATACATACAGACCAATTGTTGGGACGAAAGAAAATGAGTATCCGGTACTGGGGACATTGTCTTGTCCTCGTGAATACGCTTGCTTGCGTCACACAATAGGACTCACAAGAGATTCTATTTTTATCTACTGCCTATACATGACACCGATACAGAAGCTATTGTTTGACTTTGTGATGTTTTGGTGCAGAGGACACGGCGAATGGCGGCATCAGTGCACTTCAAAGCCCAAGTTTATTGATACCACGAATAGCCAGCCTCTAGCAATTGGCCAAGACAAGGGCAGGGCAACAAACTGCTACTACTTTGACGTTATACAATTCTTAGAGGCTAGATGTAAGCTCCATAGTGTCGTTACTTTTCGTCTCCGAGTGTCTCTTCAAGTGTGCGAAAGGCTCTCACTTTATGCCTTGCAAGACTTTTCAGGTACTGTGAGATAAATTCCTATCTCCCTCTATCCTTATTATCCCTCTTTCCTTAGTCTCTCGCTCTCTCTTATTTTTTTTATCTCTCTTTTCTTATAGCTTTAGTAAAGAAAATCGGCAAAAAGGCTAGATAAAAACTACTAGATAGTAATAGAAACCCTAAGTAACCCTAAGTAGCCCTTCTCGCTTAATAATGCTCTTTCCGAAAGCCTTGAGCTCTAGGATCTCGCCGAGAGGGTAATAACAGCCTCGAAGCATATACTTTATCCGGATCGCCTCGAGACGCTTCGGCTGCGATGGGTAGGTAGTCCGGTCTGGCTAGACGAAGACAAGGGTGGTGTAACTATATAGCGGCAGGCTATACTCGAGGAAAAATAGACGTCCTATCCATAGAAGAGCGGCGAGACCCGGTCAGTGTTGCTAATAATATAAACAATACGTATATTGGCAATATGGGACCCCTCGCAATATTATTGTATTGTCAAGAGGGTCGTATTGTATTACGCAATATGGCGTTGGTTCCGTATTGTATTGCGCAATATGAGGTTGGTCCATATTGTATTGTATTGCCAAGAGCGCAATATATTGCCAGTATGACAATATATCCCGTATATTGCACGTGACCGTCATACTCCAATAGTTCACACGAAGATATCGTTACGTCACCCACTTGGAATATCTCGTATCCCAAGCCATGACTTCAAACACTCCAGTGCTTCAATCACATCCCTCCCCAGTCGATTTCGACGATCCGTAATGGTGATCTTCGCGCCAGAGAAGAGCCGTTCAGGCTCAGCCGACATTGCAGGAATTGACAGGATATCCACGGCCATTTTGCTTAGGTTGGGGTAATTTTTCCGCTGCGTCTCCTCTAGCCACCATAAGAGTGCGCTTGTGAACCCATACACCCGCTCCGACTTACAATAACGCTCATACTCGTCCCTGATGAGCGATGGCTGCAGATGCTTGTTCCTCCAGTTTAAGAACTCGTTTGTGGTCGACGAGGGACCCTCGCAGAAGGGGAGAGGTGGCTCCACGGGCTTATAATCGTTCCATAGCGTCTGAATCAGCTTTTTTGACGAGTCAACCCACTCTGCTTTCCAGTTCTCCTGTATATAGTGCCATTTATGCGAAGGATGGAGCACGATAGCAGCGACATAGGCAGGCGATTCATCGGTAAGATGGTAGTACTTGTCCAACTTCGCCCAGCCCGAGTTGTACATTGGCCCTACCATCGGATCGTCAATGTTTGCTTCCTTCCCCGCTTCAAACTGTGCAAGCATGAAGTCCATAGCCAAGAGGACATTGTCGAGAGTTGCAAACGACGACTCGAGTGCCTTAGTGGTCATCTTCAGCTTCTCTAAAAAGGACTTGATCTTCTCGAGAACGATCCAGTCCTCCGTAGAGAGCTCGTCCCCGGCACAATCTGCTTCCTTCCACTTATTGAAATAGCCGTCAATTGCGTCTCGAAGGTTTAATGCCGCCCGCAGCATCGTATACCATGAACTCCATCTCGTGTCGTTGTCTCTCGCAAGCTTACGGTTGCGACTAAGAACAAGGAACCTTTGACTGCGCTGAACACTCCGTTGGATGAAAACGACGAAGTTATGAAGCTTGCCAAGAGGACCTTTTTGCCGCCATGCCTTGATCTCTTTCAACGTCACATTACTCCCCGGATCGTCATGCTCGAGCTTCTCGTTGTCCGTGACGAAGAGGAAGGCTTTCGCGGCGAGGTTGATGATATGGCCTTGGCAGCGGAGTCTATGAGTTTTGGGGTCGTAATGAATGTCAAATCGGCGCAAGAGGCCTGCAATTGTTAGGGTCAGTCAGAAGAGACAAATCGTTTCACTAACCAAGAGAGAGAGACCTCATCATCGTATCATTGTTGCTTGCATTATCCATCACGAAATAGCCGAGCTTGGAAGCAAAGCCCCAGTCCTCCAGCACTTCCAACATTGCCATAGCGAGGTGAGACCCGTCGTGCTCACTGTCGATGTCTTTTAACGCCAACGTATGGTGTTGCAGTTGACCGTCTTCTGTAACATAGTGAGCGACTACGCCTAATATTGCCAAGGTGTTGGGAGAGGTCCAAAGATCGCAGCTGATATGGACCCTTGACGTTGCCGATTGAATGCGCTGCTTGACTTTCTCTTTCTCGGTGTCGTACTGCCGCATAATCCATTTCTTGATGGTCTCGTGCGTGCCTGGAAGCCAAGTATCGATATCGGCATTGAGATAGGCCAGAAGCGCTCGAAATTCAGGGCATTCCACAATTCGAAATGGCAGAGAGCAAGCCGCGATGAACCGCACATATATGGCTTCGAGTCTGTCTGGGTCGACCGAGTCTCCAGATTGATCGTTGAGGCGGCGGCGTTTTCGAGGGTTTTCTTCAGCCGAAAGACGGGCTTGCTCGAGAATAGTCCGGATGCTTGCCACCTTCGCTGTTCGTGGCGCGCTTTTGGGGAGACCGTGTCCTTCAGGAGGAGGGTCCGTGAGGTGCTTAGCAGGAGCTGCTGTTCCGCCAGAACAGGAATACGTCCTGTCGCAGTGCTTGCAGCGCCATTCCTCCTTCCCAGTCCATTTGTTGTAATATCTCGTCTCTCTGTCCTCGTCTGGCATATGAGAGAAGATCCATGATGTTCGTGGCTTGGCGCAGGACGTTGAGGAGGTCGCGAGAAGTTGCGACGATTGGCATTGTGAGGTTTGGCTCTCGTCTGGGTCACAATTGGGCTGGTTGGTAAGGTCCGAAACGTCTGATATTGACGAAGCATTTCGCTTCATCTGAACAAAAGCAAGGCGCTGTTGAGGCATTGAGACTGTGACTGCACGATTGTGATGGTGCGAGGAATGGATTGGTGGTGGTCCGGCGACATGCCACCCTATAGGCTTGGTTCGGTGCCGCCGTCAACGCGTTTTTGCCACGCGTCCTCGCATATCAGTCGGAACAATTGTCAATAAACATGCAAAGTTTCGCCAAAAGTCGACCAAGCAATATAAACAATATACTGGTAGTATGGACACCCCGATATTGTATTGTCACAATACGGACACTCCTATATCATATTGTGACAATATGACTAACCTCCATATTGTATGGGCATAACGTCAGAGATGTTCATATTGTATTGGTACAATATGAAAGACCTCCATATTATATCGTATGTATTGCAATATATTGTTTTATTGCCATATTATTAGCAACACTGCCTGGGAAGGGATCTTGCTCGTCCTCTTCTTCTCCCTCTTCGTCTATGTCGTCTTCCTCCCTACGCCCATCGTTATTACCCTCTCCGTCGTCGTCTTCGTACTCGCTGTTGCCGTCTTCCTCGGTATCTTCCTCTTCCTCGGTATCTTCCTCTTCCTCTTCCTCTTCCTCTTCCTCTTCCTCTTCCTCTTCCTCTTCCTCTTCCTCTTCCTCTTCCTCTTCCTCTTCCTCTTCCTCTTCCTCTTCCTCTTCCTCTTCCTCTTCCTCTTCCTCTTCCTCTTCCTCTTCCTCTTCCTCTTCCTCTTCCTCTTCCTCTTCCTCTTCCTCTTCCTCTTCCTCTTCCTCTTCCTCTTCCTCTTCCTCTTCCTCTTCCTCTTCCTCTGTATCGTCCTCTGTGTCGTCCTGTCAAGATCAGGTCGCTCACTCACACAGAAGGTCAACAGCACCGCTGCCTAGCAGGCTACAACCAGTCATGATACTGCTGCCTAGCAGGCAGCAGTATCTCCATCGAGTATTTAGTTCGGTTCAATTCCGCTCCTTAGATAGAAAATCAACAGTCTTTCGTTGCCCGATTCACAGGGGATCTTCTGCCCGATCGTTGTCCAGTTATCCAATCAATCGTGGTGTGCGATAAGGCACACGGCGCCAAAAAGTGCAGACATTGAACTCCAGAGAAGACCTTGACGGGATCCCGAATTCTCCTGCGCCTATGGTAGTATGTGCTGATACGGTGCCATATCGTCTTCCAAGGACAAAAGCGAAGCAGCAACTTGTCTCTAACCACAACAGGCCAATATATATCCCGTCCCAATAACGTTCAATCCTGGAAGCTTCGAACAGAACGAAGTTTAGATAGCAGAAGGCCCAAATCACGGCTTTAGACTGGAGGCAAATATATTACGTCCTACGCATTAGATGTCGTCGGGTAGTGTCCGCATCACTAAGGTTTTAGAGCCTAAATATATAAGGCTACCCTTTGTCCATGCTTTTACTTCCCACCCGCTCTAGTGTTTATAAAACCAAATCTCGAGAAATCAAGTATATTAATCAGAACACTAAAAGCACCGCAACGGTAGCGCTTCCGCTTAAAGTTACTCAAATACTCCATCTAGGAATAACCACGGCATTTATGTAGTACGCCCCCAGGTCTTGACGCGCAATCATGATGATGTGGCTCTCGTTGGGGCGAGTTAAAGAGAAAACGGAGCCGTTGGCAGTGTCTTGCATTGGCAATAAACGACTCAATGATATAAAGAATTGGGAAGATAGGTCTGCGAGGAGATGGGGTCCGTGACAGTTGCACACCCACGTCGTAAGCGCCAGGTCCGCTCTCCCCGCCATGGCAGAGTAGCCGGATGCTTCCATTTTTAGCAATATAACGGCGACTGATATATCTAAGTATGACATCGACTTGTCACACGTAGAAGGAGGAATATGATTTGACTATTCAATTTATTGCGCAAGTTTGACTTCCAAGAACGTTAGTCCGCCAGACGCATGGCCCATGACAATTTTGTTGCCATTCAGAGCTACCATTGTGGGTCTGTAATCCTTGGGAGGCCAAAGACATTTCTTTCCATCCAGAGTTAAGCACTCGTTATCGACATACAAAGCATAATCCGAAGGGTGCTTGTTAGGATATTGATCAACTGAGGCGGGTATAGATGAGAGTCGGAGCGATCCATAATTCGTCTTAAGAAATCTGCCGTCGGGCGAGAAGGCGACGGCCATGACCGAGGAGCCATGTCCCGTAAGCGTCTGCCGGTGCGTGCCCGTGGCCGCGTCCTAGAGCCGGACGGTGTAGTCGTCTGAAGCCTGTCAAAACGATATTCCGCTCCAGGCGAGGTCCACAGTACACAGTGATGCTTGGCCACGCTTGGCAGGTCGTGCACTCGGCATTGACAATGCAAAGCAGGAAGACCAGAGAGTGTATGTACGCTGTGAGACGGTTCAAGAAACAGGTTTGCTTCAAACTATGCTGCTTGTAAGAGCTATTCCCAGTGGGTGATGTTTTACCCCTTGAAAAATAAGCAAATGAGTCCCAAGTTGCGCAAAAAGTAGGGATACGTGTGATATAACGACACCAAGAGTTGACCTATTCCAAGTTCCTCGACAGAACCTGAAGACATGCGATTGATCCCTGTTGTGTCGGCAAAAGTCAGCTACAGCCTGCAAAGCAACGGGCAGTTGCTTTGCGCACTCTGTGAGTGTATTGCAAGGCAGAGGTGCATTTACCTCGATAGACAACTTCGCTCTAGGAACAAAGGCTATACAGAGTCCAGAAATGAGTGTTCCGCGCTCTGCATTGTAGATTTGCCACTCTTTTCGATCTTCGGCGGTACCAGCAGTAACCTGCCTCCCTCGATTGGTCGTCAACTAGCCCCGAATGAACCCATTAGCCATCAACTATGCTCACGCACGTCCGAGCTACACGCAACTTACCCTTATTGCTCCCGGTTTTGTGGCAGTAGAGACAGCAACTTTGCATATGCGTTCTCCCCCAGGCCCGTCTACCTTGAAGTTAATCAGGTCTTCCTCTGACCAGTCCTTGGGGATGCCCCGTCTGTTGGTGCGATAGTAACCGACATATCTCTTTCGCTCGTAGTGCCCCCGGGCAAATGTTACCCGGATCCCTTGTAGCACACGGGGGATTGTTACATGTCCGTCAGAGATCTCTGGGGCGTAGAATGAGATCGCTTGTAGGACAGCCGACTCGTCAACATCTCCAGCCCAAATGAGCACCTCACGCGGCGATAGATCACCTATAGGCTGCCCCATAAAGGCTGTTGATGTAGACAGAGGGGACATCCTCATTTCTGGTTCAATGAGGTTCCTCATTTTATTAACCCTGTGGGACCAGAAGCCCTCCTGACACGGCGGGGCATCTTCAGTTGGTTGAGAACTGATGCTATCTGGTTCGCCGCGATACGGGCACTCGAGTATCCCAAGTCGAATGATGACGTCGTCCTAGAACTCAAGTTAATCATGTTCTCGACGGAGGGGAATTGCCCTTGATGCCCAGTTGGCTTACGCTTGTCATTTCCGCAGCCACACCAACGAGGGTGCCTTCTTTGGTCGGATATATGGATCGTCGGTTCTTTGCACCTTCAACTTCTCCCAAACTGTCTTCTTTACCGCGCGTAGAAATGAACTGGCTCAAGGGTATGCTTATTAGGTGAATGCTTGAACGTTGGAAATTAGAACCTGCTTACACTGATGCCACAAATTGCCATGCCCGCTTCGTTCGCATACAGTGTTAGGCTGCCAATCCAATCGCCTGCGTTGATTCGGGAGGTAGTCTGTTCGAGTTCCATGTTCTGCGCCCGACTCATTCCGAGCAGGCGTTGGCTCGTTCCGACCGTAACGCTGAGCCCGACTAGGGCTCCTTGTTTGTTCCAGAAGGCGTCGAAGATCTTAGTCTTGTAATCCATTTCGTCCCAGTCGTGGACCCACAGCTGCCTTTCTGCCTTCAAAGGCTCCTCTGAAGTTGGAAAGAAAAGGTAGGGCATGTGAAAGCACTCAGCCGGCACTTCGATTGCGTTCCCCTGTTTTGGCTTCGAGGTTCGTTGTATGTTCCGAAAATAAAGAACGGCAAGCTGTTCGCAAGCTCGCCATATACGCCTGCGGTTCACAATACCCAAGAACTGCTTCTCAATGCCTTGTTTTGCGGTCGATTTTTCTTGGAGCCACAAGCCCAATGCTCTCCAGTTTAGCGTTTGTGTTTGTGCTTGTGTGCTGCGTAAGAAGCTGTCAAGTTCCCAAACCCAAGGCATGTTCCACTTGATAAACTGCTGCCAAAAGGAATTGCTTCGAACGACATCAAGGCAACACCGTGAGGCTAATGCAAATCCCGACAACGACTCAACCGGCAGGTTCAAGCCGATTTGTTCAAGAATCTCGTATGGCAGGCAGTTGAAGGGGTTATCAGCGTCATATCGCAAATCTGAGTTGTAGCTTGCCAGTCGCTGTGGCAATGTCCGATGGTGCTCGGTCAATGTTCGTAGGAGAGCCTGCTCGAAGACCACCGGAAGCCATAACGGCTGAGTGACAGAATACTAAAGGGAAATCCGGTGAGTACGGAATCCAGCTCGACCATGGGAGCCGCTGACAAACCTCTTGCCCCCGATATGACTCCCAATACTGCTCAGCACCCATGAATGTATCCACCATGCCGCCATAGTCGAGCTCCAGGCAAATGCCAATGCCTTCGTGTCCGGTGTCTAGCTTTTCCATCTCTTCATACAATACGGTTTTATCAACAGAACTCGCGTCTGAAGAACCAGTCAGGACCCTGGTAAGGATCTCGAAGCAAGCATCGTGGAAGGGAAACACGGTAGGATACGTGTTGCTCCAGTTGGTGTAGCTTTAGCCTATCAATGTTTAAGGTCGCATATAAAAGCGCAGATGGAAAAATTACCAGTTAAAGTATTCGTCATCGGGTTGGTTCGGATCTTACAAGACATACTTAATTTTCCTTAGTCAGACACGAAGACATCTCATTGAAACATACCATTGCTTGGCTTGACTTTTACTTCGGTCTGTCGTACGTTAGGGCCTGGCAGCAGATAACGCGTCTCCAATTTCAGTCACTTACATCGCCAAAGAAGGTGCCGCAGCGGCCGGTCATAAATCCCCTGAAATCATTTAGCTACTGTTGCTATTGCAGGGACATGCGGAGAAGTTGTAGGTACTTGGCGAATCCCTCGGCATCGGGATTGAAACCAAGACATCGTGTAGCCGTAATCCATTTCAAACTCTTCCGACTGACAAGTCTCGGGTCATACTTGGAAGTTGCGTCGTACTCGCTGTCTTCGTCTTCGCTGTGCTCGCTGTGCTCGCTGTACTCGCTGTGGTCGCCGTCGTTGTCATCGTTCTCGCTAGCGCTGGCGGAAGACTGGCCAGCCCGCTGTGCAATCTTGATGGAACGCGGCTCAAGCGGGCCGCAGCAGAGGGCACAGAAACACGTATAAACCATTTCTATTTTCTTTGACAGGTGATCTCGGGAGCAGCGGTGTTTTGCAAATCTGTTCTCGTGGTCGATGAAGAGCAAGCGCGCCAATGTCGGTTGCAATATATTCATGAAAATGCATGACTAGTCGGAGGCCGGTGGCAGGTGAAGGGGATAGATAATAAGTACTCATCAGGCGGTGAGAGAAGAATTGTGGTACCGTCGGCTTAGACGCTTCGGCTTTGCCTGTTTTCAGCGACCAAAGAGGGCTAAGCCATGTTACGCCCGTGAGTCTGTATTGATGCACAGCCACTCGCTTCTCGCGAGGCCAATGGCGGGGCAGATGTAACCCCACACCAAGCGGCATTCTCGGGATGCTCGGGGAGGAGCATTCTTTATTGCGGTGCCGAGGGTTCGATACGACTCCGAGCCCGGGCACGGAGGATGTCCTCGGGGAAGAGCGCTCAGGGCGGCTCCGGCAGGCCCTATACCATTCGTCGCTGTGCATATAAAATTGAGCAGTTTGGGAAAATCCAAGGTGCTAGGGCGTCTGAGGTCTACGTGAAAAGGGAGTCAATGGCCTCGTTACCATTATCTTTCGTTTTGTGTCGCATCTCCCTGAATCTATATCCTTCACCCTCCAGTTCCCAAATTGCACGAATAACAATGGCATCCCATATCCAACCCCCAAAAGTTTTCATCATCGGCGCTGGCCTGGCAGGCCTTTCTTTGGCTCAGGGACTCAAGCATGCCGATCCGCCTATTCCATTCCAAGTTTTCGAGCGTGATGCTTCGACATCCTTTCGCGCCCAGGGATACCGTATCCGCACCTCTCCTGACGGCGCTGCTGGTCTTCACAAACTGCTCCCACCTCATACCTGGCATGATTTCGAAACAACTTGTGCTGCAGTGGCTCCCAGCGTCGGTTCTAGGCTCAATGCTCTCGATGGCAGTGCGGCTGAATGGACAAACCCGCAATCTTCGACAGGCGCCATGCGCCAGGCGCCGCAGTTTCTAGAAGGCAAAGCCTACAACGCCGACAGAGCAGTACTGAGGAATGTTCTACTGAGCGGCTTGGAGGATCATGTATCGTTCGGCAAAATATTCGTTGAGTACCAAACCAAGTCGGACGGCAGCGTTCAGGCGCATTTCAACGATGGCTCAAGCGTATGTGGCAGCATTCTCGTTGGCGCCGACGGAAATCGCTCCGCAGTACGACACCAACTCCTTCCTCACTTCGCTGTCTTGGATACGGAAGGTCGAGCAGTGATCGGCAAGACATATTTGACTCCTGAGCTCCGAGAGAGAATCCCTGCGGAGCTGACTGAGGGTCTGTGCCTAATCCACTACGTGGATTGAGTGGAGTGGCTTTCAACCCTGCTTGGTGGTTAAAGCCCTATTATTTGGGCACAAGGCCTGCTTAGTCTCGGTTTAATGTGACGACTGTGCGGGAGGAGACAAAAGAGCGCTGTAGAGGCTCGCAGGGCCACCATCATGTGGACACTAGAGGATGCGTAGCAGGGGCACGGCAACCGAACCGGCTTTCTTCGAACAACCAAAGCGTCGTCGAATGGTAGCGGCCGACCCAAGGGCGCTCTCTCCCATGTTGGTTGCTCTGTTTGATCAGTCAGTCCGGAGCACCGCAGGAACCTAACGCCGATTTGCGATCTCAATGTTGCTTGCGTAAAATCGACAACTGGTCTTCTGGGTTGACTAGGCAGCAGAGAGTTCAATAGTGTTGTCTGCCTTGTGTCGCTAGTGGCTTGGCGCCTCATGCCAATGTGTGGGTACAATGAGCACCGGGCCCGGGCCCGAGCCCGGCCCACTCGCACGGCCCTGGTCCTGGCACAGCCAGGACTACAACGGGAGTTAAGCACACACACCTAACTTGGCAGGCAGCACTTAACAGCCCCACTTCAAATCCACTAAATCCACTCCACGAGCGCTCTGAGTGGAATGGATGGATTATAAATCCACTAGCCGACCAGCCTCATGGAGTGGTTGATTGATTTAATTGGGGCGATTGATTGATTGAGTTGATTTATGATGAGCGCTGCTCGAGACTGTCTCCTCGCCACACAAAGAGGCTCTCTTAGTCCTGTTCCCAACCTAACTACTGACTCTCCATAACCTCCTTGCTTGGATGTATTCTAAAACGCGATCCCTCTTGGGTATTGTGCTGCTCTTCCTCTTCTGCCACCTCTTTCTTGCATACATTCGCCCCCAGATGCCCCCAATGGCGCCAGTCAAAACCGTCGTATCTGGCCGCGGTAGCATCAACCGCCAGCCCGAATTAGGCATCGTCTCGCTCCTCATCCAATCCACCGGCACAGACCAAGCCTCCATCGCAGCACAAGTCCGCCAGACGGTCCAGGACATCAAGGATCAGATCCGTCCGCTGGCGGCGCCGCGACATGCAGATTACCGTGCGCCGTCGCCGGCTGTCGACGCGGCCATTGCGCGCTGGTCGTCGAGTTCTCTCTCGACGCACTCCTACTACGAGGACGACATTGACGACGCGCAGCAGAAGAACAAGGTCTACGAGGCTAGTGTGACCATTTCCGCCACGTTTCGCGACTTTGAGCGGCTGAGTGATTTCACCATGGCCATGGCGACGGTTCAGCTGGCGACGGTGCATCATGTTGAGTGGGTTCTCACGGATGCGACGCAGCAGCAGCTTTGTGCGGATGCCGTCAAGAAAGCGTACGGGGACGCGCTGGCAAAGGCCAAGGCGTTTGCGGAGGCTATGGAGAAGACGGCGGTGAAGCCCGTGGAGATTACCCAGGCGAGTGACCATGATCACTATCCGCGGTTTGGTGATACGGCGAGCGATTTGCCGGAGGATGTGGAGTGCAGTGTGGATTGTGAAGTGACTTTTGAGGTGGAATGAGTGCTGGGCTTACTCTTTGAGGATACTGGATGGAGCTGCGTGCGCTGCGTGGTGGCATGGCTGAGAAGAGTTGCCAAGTACATTTGAGAGCAATATGGTTGGAATAGAGACAGCAAACAAGACCTAAGGTGAGTTTGCATACCACGACGGTGACTACACTCCCGCCTCAACACTCGAGACACCAACTACTTCGCCACTCTCACACAGTACCAATAACTAGCCCAGAGCTTCGAATCGTAGTTGTCCCCCTTTTTACCCAAACCGTATTCCACGCATACAACTCCTCCAACTTCACGCCATTCCTTTCCGCAAACTTGGGCGCACCAGTCCCCCTTTTGCGCCTGCGCGAACTTATTCCACCTGGCTACCGCATTGCCCGGCTGGTTCGGCTCAGGCACCTTGCTGGGTCCCGGAGCGGGTGGCTTGGTGGTGGTTGTTGTGGTTGTGGTGGTGCAGCCCCTTGACGCCGACGCAGTACGCATATCCGCCCCAGAAGCCCGACACGCAGTCCTGGGAGACCGCGGGGTTCCAGGGGAGGAATTGCATAATGCTACCGCAAATGGTTGCCCTGCTTGCAGGAGGCCGCACGGGAAGGATGCTGCATGGACGGTTGGGGTCGTCAACGTTCAGTCCGGATGTAGGGGTATGGCAGAGAAAGGGCGGCCAGTGTGGTGGCTGAGGACCCCGACGCATTAGATACTGATCCGCGATGGAACCATTCTTGCGAGTATCTTTGAGTCGAGTATGACTGCTCGCTAGTCATCTTTCTTTGCCAAGCTTCCTTTGCCAGATTACGGGCACGGACACGTCTAATATGGACTACTTTGATTATTTGTTATTGCATATGGATCACTTTTTGGAATATCACACTCTTTGTTGGTGGCATGTTCTGGCCGACCTCAAGTTTTACCTGGATGACCGGACGGCCACTAATAAGTCAGAGATGCGGTCATGCCCCCCATTACGAACGTGCATCGTCAAGCCAGCGACGGACCAGTGGCCAGTATCAAAGACACCTACAACCGAATCCGCATGCCCGGCGGCCTGTGGAAAGTGGTGTGGACATTCTCGTTCATCATGGCCCTCTACGTCCTCAGCATGCCCGAGGCCGGCCGCCGCGAAGCAAACTCGCCCGGCTACATGACCCTAGCGGCACTCGTCCCGGCGTCCTACGCGGGCGCACCGGAATATTTTTGGATCCCCTTGGCGGCCATGTGGCTCATCTTCACCGTCGACCGGGCGCCGCACCTGCAGCGCATTTTCATGTACCGTTTCCCGTAGTTCCTGAGTCGCATTAGCTACTCGCTATACCTGGTGAACAACCCGCTGCTATACACACTGGGCTGGCACCTGGGCGTGTGGTGCACGCGAATCACGGGCCGCGAGACGGACCTGCAGCACTGCCTCGGCATCGCCATGGCGGCCAGCCTCTTTTCGTCATTGACCCTCTAGGCCGCTGACCTGGTGGAACGTGGCATCGACTCAAAGGCGGTGGAATTTTCGAGGCGCGCGTACGACTGGCTAATCAAGAAGGAGGAGAAACCGGTCCTGCCGGTTGAGCTGGCAGAGGTGCGAGTCTGAGGAAGATGTATCATGTTAGGGTGGCATAGTGGCAGATGCAGGCTGAGCAGGCGCGGAGATTGATGAGAGTCTTGGCTGAAACTTGGATTACTCTTAGGAGACATGGACAGATCTGGTGGCAGATTTGTTATAATGTCGAGCGCTATTATTTAACATTAATATGCGAATCATTTTTGTTATACAACACGATTACTTAGATAACTAGATAACGATCGAGCAGAAGATCCCCTGTGAATGGGGTAACGAAAGACTCTTGATTTCTCTATCTACACAGATGAGAAGCTGGCTTCTTATAGTAATGACTGTGGCAAAGATTGCGTAGTGAGCGTGGCGATAGTTGCGTACGAGTAATTACTGCTCTGTTGATATTACGGGGGGTTTTAATTAGCGTCGGGGTGAGAATTACCCGACGCGCTAGTACGTGCCGCTAGTGAGGATGAAACCTTCGTGTAACGGAATTGTCTATATATTCGGCCTTGGCTAATATGCGCGCTAGGCCTCTTGTTAACTCCGCGAGAGAGAAGGAAGGAAACCAATACAAGGGCCGAGCTAGAAGTATGGAAGACGCCGTCATGTTAATCCACCCTCGTTGTTTGGGTCATGACTCGAAAAATATTAAAGTTTCGAGAAGATATGGCGACGTTCACGTTGATAAAGGTTCACATTCTATTGGGTGGAATCTGGACTGGAGTTGATATCACGGAAGTGGGTTCCGACGTTTACTTTGCTATGATGGATCAATCAAGCAAGAGTCATTCATTATGCCATTGATAGTTGGTTCCCTCATTGCTTGTCGAGCCCCGCCGTGCACTATATAAATCGTGGGTGCAGGACTTTATGTTGCTTCTTTGCAGGCTTCTGGACTTGATATGCTCTACATTTTTTCGCATCTATTACTATTCTTATTTTCTCTTCTCAACGGATTTCTTGCTCTGTTCCTAGGTAAAATATCTTCTCGCGCTGGTTCGCTTCTCCAAATAATCTTATAGACGAAGAGAAGACCAAACATATAAAGGGCAAAATGGCACCCCTAGTTAACATCGTCAGCCTTCTGCTATATGCCCGGGCTTTACCTAACGCAGATGGCGGTTCGCTAGCTAATAAGACGGCGACGGATAAGACAGTCATGGCGTCCATCGGCCACTCGCAGACCGACGCCGGCGGCGCGTTCGTCCCCCTCATGAACATGTCGCTGGGAAGCCCGCCGCAGGGATTCACAACAATCTTCGACACGGGCAGCAGCGACCTGATCGTGCCGGACTCGAAGAGCTCCTATTGTAAGCAGCCGACAGCGGACTGCGCGCCGCTTGAGAAAGGCGGCAACGGCGCCTTCTCCCCCGAGCAGTCGAAAGAGGTAACGGAGGTCAAGACCGTGCTCGACACAGGATTCGCCAACGGCGAGACGGAGCTGGGCAAGTTCGTCAAGGCTGAGGGGACGGTAGGCGAAGCCAAGGTGCCCGACTTTCAGTTCGGCCTCATCGACGAGGGCAAACCATCGGACGAAAGGGCGCCGCTCATCCCGGTCCTAGGCGTTGGCCCAATCACTGCAGAGACCAACTCAACACCGACGTATCCGAATCTGCCGGCTCGTATGAAGGACAAGGGAGTGATCAGCGCAAATGTATACGGCGTTTATACAAATGACTTTCGTGAGTTTCCTCTTCTCGCTCTCGACTACTCAAGCTGTATTTTACTCTTGCCTAGTCTTATACCTGATTTAATTCCCTTACTTTCTTTGTAATATTCGAGTTTATCTAGCTTTACACTAAGCACAGAAGGAATAAACGCTTACACTTCTTCCAGGGGGCAACGACGGATCCGTCACCTTTGGCGGAATCGACAAGGCCAAATTTACAGGCGAGCTCAAAGAGGCGCCCATGGTTCCCACTCCTCCAGATATTGAAGACGATAATAAAGAAAGCAACCGCAACAAGGGCAATAGTGGTAAAAATGAGAAGAATGGTAGCAACGGCAAAAACGGAAAGAATAGTCAAAACGGTAACGATGGCCAGAAAGGCAATAACAACAAAGGCGGCAATAGCGGCAACAATAGGAGATACTTGAGACATGGACCCAAGAGAGTCAGGAGTCAAGGAATCAGAGTATTCAAGAGAGACAGCAACAACAACACAGCCGAAGTGGCTACCGAGTTCATCGTCCAATTCAGCTCAGTTAGCTACGTCCCTGCCAAGGCAAAGAGACGAAATAACGGCAACGGTAACGGGAATGGAAATGGAAAACAGAAAGGAAACCGCAACGGCAACAGCGAAGACGAAGGTGATCCGGGTAGGGACGGCCAGATCAAAGACCTAACGCCAAAGGAAGGCCTGGCACCCGCTCTCATTGACACAGGAAACCCTGAGAATAACGTTCCGGCATCGGTTCTCAAGGGCCTTGCCAACGCACTGGGGGCCGGCTTCGATAACGATATCGGCTTTATAGAGCCTTTTGACTGCAGTAAAACCCATGGCTCGCTGCGGTTTGGCTTTAATAACGACACGGCCATGATCGACGTGCCGCTCGAGTTAATGCTCATCCCTCAGTCCATTACGAGGGAGAAGACGTGCGACCTGGCCATGACCGCAAGCAACTTTATCAGTCTTGGGTCTCCGTTCCTCCAGAGCGCTTACACCGTCTTCGACGAAGAAAACAAGCGCCTCATGTTCGCCCAGGCGGTGATTAACACCACCCGCTCTGACGTGCAAGCCGTGGGTATAGACTGGAGGGGCACGATAACCGGCACTGGCTAAACGGACCGTGAAGCAGGCTCTTCCTTTACTTCTATAGTTTATCTCCCGGAGTAGGGAGGCAGCTAGAAATATAGGGTTTAAATTACTACCTAGTAGTTTTATCTAGCCTTTTTGCCGGGTTTCTATACTTAAACTAATAGATAAAAGAATAAGGAAAGAGTAGAATAAGATCTAAAGGAAAGAGCTATCTAAAAAAAATAAGGAGAGGACAAGAGATAGATCTAAGGAAAAGAGATAGAAAGGAAAGAAATAGGAAATAAGGGATAGAGATAGAAAAGGGGTAGAATAGGAGGGTATTAAGGGGGGGTTAGTTAGAAGCATTATTCCTCTATAGTCTACGTTATAAGAAGTGGTTCAGGACGGCAAAATTTAAAGTAGCTTTCATTCATAAAGCTACTTTAATATTCAAAGAGCCGGTAAAGACAGGAACCCGCTTTCGGTCGGCCGAGCTTAAACTCCAGGGAGAACTCCCGAAGAAGAAGCCGGCAGGGGTAGAAAAGCGGGCGATAACGCCTTTGCCGTGGCGGCGATCGATAACAATCCACCTGCATAGGTTGGATTTGTCAAAAGGCTTTATAGCTTCAACGAGATTGCGCTCCCAGAGAATTTTGGCTCCGTCCCAGCCGAAATGTGACGATGGAATGCAGAGAATGACGTAATTCTCCGTCAAAAAGAAGCTGTGGATGTATGCCGGGCTAATACTGTCACAATGTAGGGTTGTAGAGAGTCTATTGGCCTTAACCACTGCCCAAGTCAAGGGGACGAAGGTCCCAGTTATATATACAACAACGGTGCCCATGTGGGTCGGGACGCCTCCTCGGCTGGGGCGGAATATCGTTGGACAAATACCAGGCCCTGAAACGGTGGCCAAGATGTCAGTACTTTTTGTCGACGCATTGGTGCGGAAAATACGATAGGTACCCGATCGACCGGGCTGGAGGTTGGAGTTAAACATGTCTCTAGTCTTCTCATCCCGCTGAGCGTGAGCGCAAGAAAGAGGACCCTTGAGATCTGGGTGAAGGCGGCTCTGGTCAGTAGAGCCGAGGGGATCCAGAGTGTCGGGGTCAATATCCTGAAAGTTAGATTGGTCGGTGGTGAGGAAGACATTATTACTGCCAGTGCGATGGCCGGAACCAGAAGGCGCCTTAGAGGCCAGGCCGGTCATGTTTCGATAAACGGCGACGTTGTTGTTTACCCGAAGAGGCGCGAAGAAAGACATAGCCTTGGCGAACATACCCACATAGGGTTCTGACTTCTGCGCAAAAGAGATACCGGTGCGCCATCCTTTCTTCTTGATATTCTCAACAAACTCCTCTGCCTGACGCCGAGACGAGTAGGTGACGGTGGTCGCACCGACTTCCGTGGAGACAATGTCGAATTTGTGCGTGTGCGCAAAGCCATCAAACCAGTGCGAGACGGAGTGAGTCCCCCGGCGGGTGTTTTCAATGGCGCTTACTCCAGGCCCGGTACGGTACAAGGCACCGGCTGCCCAGGCTGGGATGGAGCCTTTGACCTGCAAGTCCAAGGGTCCCTTGTGTTCCTCAAACCCAACAAACTGAGGTTCATGTCAGCGAATACGGAGTAGAGGCGCGCCTGATGAGTCGGAGGTTGCCTTCTACCAGCCTCGTTGGGCCAATCTTTCCAGGACTCATTGCAATAGTTGTCCGTCACCAGCTGCCTGTCGACTAACTCGTCCTCCATGGTGCGGTGGTGGGTGCTTGTCGCGTTGAGGGCCATGGTGAATGTGGTTTCAAGAGGATTCTTGGCCGATGGTGGGCGAGCAGCGCTTGTTGATGCAAGGAAACAAACTGAGGAGCCGTTTGGTTTTGATGTTGCTGGCGCAACCTGCCGGTGATGAGGAGTGTAGCTGTCGGGTGGGGTAGCAACCGTGGCTGTAAAAAGGGACTCGCCAAACGTCGCGAGTGTGTCAAACTCTGATGGCGGCTGCTCGGCGAGCTAGGCGGCGATGTCTAAGTGTTTGGCGGTTGTTTGAGAATGAGTCGCAGAGATTCGAGGTACACGACGTTCGGGCTGTCAGCGACAATAATATATACTATTGGTGGGGAGACAAGAGAGGGGTCCAAGTTGGCGGGGTCCAGGATGTGTCGAGGCTGGAGCCATGGTTGGTCGGCTTGCTTGCTTGCGAGTTGCAGTAATGTTATTTCCCGTGCCGCAAGGCACTACGCAATCGGTCAAGATTCATGTTCCGTGACACAGGCCATCCAGGCAAGGGTCGTCCATTACCGGCTGTCCATCACTTATTACCGCTCAAGTTCTGAGACTCCCCTCTACATGGCTCTGTTGTCACTGCGTCCAGCAGAGAGATCACCGGCCAAAAGCTTATGTCTCGTCGAATACTCGGAACATTGAAGGTCATCTCAGCAAGGCCCACAGTGTTTTTCATCCAGACCCATCAAAAGCAACACGATATATGCCAGAGCGACCTCCAAATCAACTAAGCTTCCATGACATTGCTGTTAAGAAACGGAAGAAAGACGATTTTCACGACGAGTTAGTTACTCGATTTGACAAGACCACGTTTCAGCGCCTCCTTGTCCAGTGGATCGCCGATGCAAATCTGTCTTTTCGCGTCCCAGAGCATAAGGGCCTCTATAAGGTCTTTCAGTACCTTACCCCCTTGGTTCACGAGACTTCGGCCAATCTTACCCACGAAACGGTTCGGATTAGGATCATCGAGGAGTTCAATACATACAAATCACGCGTCATTCATACATTGTTACGAAGCCCAAGCCAGGTTCATATTGCATTCGATGGCTGGACGTCCCGGAATAGACATTCGTTCTTCTCCATAAATGCCTTCTTTCTCGATGAAGACACATTTCAGCCACGGAAAATCGTCCTCGGTCTTCCAACCATCACTAAGCTCACACTGGAGAGAATAACTCTGCCGCTGTTATGGACGTCCTGGGCGAGTTCGAGTTGATTGCAAACAACAAGGTCGGATACATTATTCTCAATAACGCCTCGAGCAATGATCGAGCAGTCGAAGCGATAGGTCACAAGCTCCAGTGGCAAAATTCGGCAAGCAGAAGGTTCCGATGCTTCGGGCATATTCTTCATCTTGTTGCCAAGGCTCTGCTCTTTGTCAAGCGATAGCAATACACTCGAGGACCTTGATGCGGACGACTTCGACGAGTGGACCAAGAGAGGTCCAGTCGGTAAACTACACAACCTTGTGGTCTGGGTCAATCGATCAAACAAGGCAACAGCAATTCTACGGAAGCTATAAGCTGAGAATCCGGATAAGAACTATCCTGGTACTCTAGATGTGGTCCTTGACAATAGCACGCGTTGGCTCTCTCAATACTATATGATCGAGCGAGCTATTAAGCTCCGACGCTATCTTGAGGAGCCCGTTGACATCACGATACAATCAAGCAAGAAATTTCAACGATCTCGATCTAACCGTACGGAGCCGCGAAGCTCGGTTCCTCCATGCCTTGAGGAAGCAAACCTGCTTGGTGACGCAGATTGGGATGCTCTCGGTTGGCTCAGAGATATTCTTAAAATGTTCGATTTCTGTCTTTTGCAGCTTGAAGGCGATGGTCAAATCCGACTTCGTAAGGGAGGTGTCGAAGCTCAATACGGAATTATCTGCCAGGTCGCTGTCGCATACGAATTCCTTCTTTCCACGCTGGAGAAAGCAAAAGCCGACGCAAAAGATCGGACGGAACCCAACTACTATTCCTCGTGCGTCAATTCTGCCTGGGCCAAGATTAATAAGTACTGCATCAAGCTTGATGAGACACCAATATGCTATGCAGCTACGGTTCTCCATCCCGGTATACAGTTGTCGTTCTTGACAAAAGCCTACAGCGAAAAGGAGGAATGCCTCCTCGTGGCACGCCAACTCGTCCAAAAGCTATGGGAAGAGGAGTATCGCAACCTCCCAGCCCAGTGGGAAATTGCGAGCAGTAACCTTCCTGTGCCTGTGAGGGCGCGAGAGTACAACCCGTTTGATTCCTTCCAAGACGAGTTAATATCGTCCGCTAACTGCGGAAATGACGAAGTTGCGGATGAGCTAGAGAGGTGGTTATCTACAAAGCAAGACATATACACAAAATACGACAATCCTCTTGAGTATTGGTCTGCTAAGTGATTTGAGTATCCGCGAGTGGCGAAAATGGCGATCGACGTTCTATCAATCCCGGCAATGGCTGCTGAGTGTGAGAGGACCTTCTCTTCCGCCGGTAGTATGGTCTCGCCCAAGAGACCGCGTTTAGATGCAAGCACAATTGCTGTGACTCAGACGGTAAGGTCATGGTTACGGGCGGGGCTGCTGGAAGGATATGATGGGTTGTTGAAAGGGACGGGCGGCATTACCCGCCCTCAGCCATGAACGCAATACCTGGCACATCCCGATAATCTGGGCTTCAAGTTGGTGGCGCAGAGGGTTCACTATCCGACCTGCTGCTGAGAAAAGACGCCCACACTCAGCAGACATTGGTTGTATCGTGAGAAAATCAAGCGCCATTCGTGATAAGTTTGGATACTTGAATCGCATCTCGTGCCAGTATGCGAGAGGATTGTCGATGGAGCCATCCAGCGCTGCCCTCAAATCAAATCCTATCAAACAAACTATCAAACAAATCAAACAAATAATTAAAAAAGCTATATCAAAGCAAACAAATACAAACATCGTGATTTGATTTGACATTTGATATATTTGATACGGCATAATATTGTTCCAATGCCTGTAAAGGGGGCAAGATGACCTACCCTAGGCCCGACACTGGGTTCAAGCGGGACCCACTTACTGTTAAGGAGGTACATAGAATAGGTAATAATAAAGCAGTAGCTCGTAGTATTTCTTTAATAGCGCCGGCGCCCTATCGCGTCGGACGCGTCTTGACAGCTATTATTTACTTCCTTGAAACGCGCTTCATGCCACCCGATGAACACAGTAGGGCATCATGTCTACTCCGCCGGCACCCTCCGCCTTCTCGCTCCTTCGCGCACAGAAAAACCTAGCCAGTCAGCTCGAACCAGAGCCACCGATAGCACTACCGGATCATCCTACGATTGCAGACCTGCCACAGGCAGTATGGCGAAACAAACGATATGTCTTGGAGGAGTCCTTATCTCGGAAGGGCTCCAAAGGCAGAAAGAGCTGGATCAGGCGTCACGGCTTGTTTGTCGTCGAGATTGATGCCAACAATAGCCCCCTGAATCCGTACTGGGCTTGCCGCTCCTGTGATGCGAAGGGGCAGCCGGTGTTTTTCGCTGCTACGGCCACTACTTCTGCTGCCGATCATCTTCGCAAGTATGTCGACCGAGACGCCGTCGAACCGTAACTAATATAAGCAGAGCACATAGGATCTTCGACGGCAGTCCGAATGCCGATAGCAGCCCATCGACTGACGAGTCCGATCGAGCGAAGCGGCCACGTTTACAATACAGTCTTATACCGAGAGCCAAGGTCAAGGCAATACGGGAACTCAGCTTGGGACTTATCATCAATGCTGACTTGCCCTTCTCTATCTTCACGAATCCATACTTTGAACAGCTCGTTTGGCAGCTTGACCCTCAAGTAGCTGGCCAGGTACCTTGGAGCCGGCAATCAATGAGCCGTCAACTAGACGATGTCTATAACTCCAAGAAAAGCCTGATCAGACGAGAGCTTCGTGAAGCTCTCACGAAGATCCATCTTGGGTTCGATCTCTGGACCTCGCCTAATCGGTACGCCATCATGGCTGTTACGGCTCACTTTCTAGGTCGCCAAGGGCATCACCAGATACGACTACTTGCTCTACGACGTCAGTTGGGAAGCCACAGTGGAGAGAATCTGGCCGTGACCCTTCTCGAAGTTGTGAGCGAGTGGGAAATACAGGATCGCGTCGGTTGCGTTATATCAGACAACGCTACAACGAACGATACCTGTCTTCATCACTTATACAAGAGTCTCGACCCTGACATGGGGCCGACGGACGTCCGCGCTAGGCGTATGCGCTGCTATGGACATGTCCTGAACTTGGTCGCTCGAGCATTTCTATATGGCGAAGACTTTGAGACTTTCGAGGCAGAATCGCAAGTATATAATCTTCTTAGCCGCCAAGAAGAGGACCTGCGGCTCTGGAGGAAGAAGGGACCTATTGGCAAGCTTCACAATATTGTCAAATTTATCAGATCGTCCCCGCAAAGAAGCGAGCTATTCAGGAGAGTAGCACATGAGAACGACGAAGCGCAAGGCTTCCGACTCGCTGTTGAGTCGACGGCGGAGCTAGAAGTTATCATGAACAACGACACGCGGTGGAATTCCACTTATCTCATGCTCTCCCGAGCACTCCTCAAGCAAGGAGATATCAGGGCCTTCTTCATTCACCCGGACGTCGAAGGAAATCTACCCCAAGAGGACATCCTGACTGCCGACGACTGGCGGCTATTAGGAGAAATCAAGCATGTGCTTGAGCCATTTTATCTGCAGACCATGAGGGCGCAGGGATGGGGCAAAGGGGATGGGCATGGGCGTCTCTGGGAGGTCATGACAGGCATAGAATACCTCTTGGAACACCTAGAGGGCTGGAAGTTATTCTATGATGAGGTTACGGAGGAAATAGTCGAGGAGACTGCAAGCCAGGGTGGGCGGTCTCAGGGGCACCCGAGCCGTGCCCGCCAACGCCCTGCGCGATTCAACGACTATGAGGTGGAGATGCCTCGCCGACAGCCACAGGAGGGTTCCTTACCCGAGCACGTTCGGGAAGAATATGCCAGACCAGGGAAGCCGTCCGGTATATCTCGAGCGAAGGATATCGGGAGCGATCACCGCCACTACCTCAGGCTTTGTATCACAACCGCGTGGCAAAAGCTCAACGAATATTACATCAAGCTGGGAGAGTCTCCCTTATTCTCAGCAGCCATCATCCTGCATCCAGCTCTGGGTACGAGGTACCTCGAGATGAACTGGGAGACGGAAGAGCAGCTGGTTTGGGTACGAGATGCCAAAGCGGGACTCTCGAGGTATTTCGAGCGGTGGTATCGTGGGTCTCGGCCACAAGGGGCATATGACCAACAACTAACGAAGGCCACGAAAAAGTCAGCGACGATAGAAAAGCCTCACGAGGATAGTGAGTTCAGGCAGTGGGTGAAAAGTAGGACAGCGAAGACGACGGCTACCGGCAGCGAGCTTGACCGGTACTTGCGGTTGGAGCCACAGGAAACTGACGACCCTGTTGATTGGTGGATGGCGCATCAGGGCACTTTTCCCATGCTCAGCCAGCTAGCCCTTGACATTTTAGCAATACCCGCGATGGCAACCGATTGCGAGAGGTCTTTCAGCCTTGCAAAGTTATCCTTGACATCGCAGAGGCTCTCAATGGGACCGACGACGTTGGAGGCGCTACAATGCCTCAAAAACTGGCTCAGACATGGTGCTGTGAAGCTAGGCTCTGCAGGTTGGCGCCACGGATTGCAAGATAGTTGTATTGGTGATATAAGTGATGGCGAATAGCCGCAGATTTGAAATATTTGATCAAATATTCCAAACAAACAAATATGGCTCGATGTTCTGTCAAATCAAACAAATATGAGCCCGGATTTGATTTGTTTGATTTGAGGGCAGCGCTGGACTGAAGCGGCGGGAGAGACTGTCAGGGACCGCAAGACAGGAGATCTGCTCAATCTTGGAGCAATTTGCTCGAGAAGAGGTTGTCGTCCTCGTAAACAAACTGCGCAGAGGCAGGTATAGTTGCCGAAATATCTCTGGCTTCTCTTCTTCATTGTTAAAGACACCGAAAGGGCGAGCTTCCGGAAGGGTTTTCAAAAAATTGATGACTTCACCATTGGTAAGAAGTTCAGGGTGCTTGTTGCTAAGATTCTTGGTATCCTTGCGGCGCGCCATGTGGGACAACATCGTGGGTTAAGGAGGGAGGTAGCTCGCCTTTGAAGAAGACAGAGCGGAGACTGGGAATGTGAACGGGCTGGGGGTGGTGGGCTGACCGTCAAGCCGATGGGGCACTAGCCGAGAACGATCTCTATGGGTTCGCGCGAACCCATAGAGATCGTTCTCGGCTAGTGCCCATGCAGCTCTCGGTCACAATCACAAGCCACCGCAAGTTTTGGCCCAATAGCAATTCTCGGCCCTCGTCTCGACAGGCAAGCGGAAGCTACCGCGGTGAGACGCACACATTGAGCAGAAGAGCTATCCCTCGTGCTCTCCATGGATCTCTACGCGTGCCTGACATTGAGCCCTCTTGGCCGCTGGCTTACCTTAGTCTCGCATAGCTTGCAACGAGCCGCTAGACGTCATTGGCTCCTGTTAGTCGCCCCCCAGCTTCTTGCACGACCCCGGACTGAGCGAGGGCTGTTCATTTTGTGGGTCGCCCTACACTGCCTGATCTTGCATCTGGCCAGCTTGACAACAATGGCTGCGACCATGTGTCAGTCCGTTAGCGATATTATATCTTCCGCCCGAAAACGAAAGTTTTCAGAGATTGGCATCAATGGTTCGGATTCTATCTCATACATCCACAGAGTTTCGCTGATTTCATTCTAAGATTACCCAGAAACCTGTAAGCAGTAAGATGCACTTGTTTCGAATCCATTCTGACGATTAGATACAACACCTCGAAGGGCATACGGTCAAGGTGGACGAAGCTTCCGACTCCGAAGCTCAACAGGAGTTCCTTGAGCTGTGGGAGAGGAAGCACGAGGAGAACGACACCGCTGGAGTTCAAAATTGCTGGTAACGCGGCGGCGTTGCAGAGGATGCGGTCTCCACTCTCCATTCATGTCCGCCCATCTGTGCCAGGCACGCCGCAGGGTGACAATGGCATGGCCCAGTCCGAATGGATTACCCGCAGCATTACCCGTGTGGCATCGCCCACTGTGGCGTCTAGCATAACATCGCTGTGCTTTTTGGTGTGCTCCCCCGATCAACCCGGCCGGCAATGCAGGGCAGAGTGCAGTCGAGAGGCCAGAGACAGATATCTACGCCGCGGAACACCAACCGAGACGGGAACACGGCGATTCCCCAGCGACAACTGTCGAGGACAGGCCGGACCAGGAGGACCTTGCGACGTTGTTCCTACTATACAGTGTAGCCGCAAGCCCGGAATCATATGAGGCGATGGGTCTCTCGATGCTCGGTAAGTAAAACCGCACCAAGAAGGCCAATCGCCCCCTCCTGGTTGACACAATTCATCAGACAATTCTGGGTCGCCTCCTGACACGGCCGCTACGGGTTCTCCAACTCCAACGATGGCCGATGTTGCCGGAGAAGCAAGCAGTGGGTCCAATTCGCAGGATTACATGACCGTCAAGGACCCTTTTAAGCGTCCTTACACCCCAAAGTCTGCAGAAAAGAGCTGGGAACCGTACATCAACACAACCGACATCCCGGAGGACTTAGGCCTGCTATATACCTCTGATACTGCGAACTCGAATTTACCAACAAATGTTAACACGCCACGTCTCGGCACTCCCGATATGCATGGGTCGGAGCCAGGTAGGTACTTGTCTGTACCCTTGGATTTTAGTTGCTAACGAAGATTAGAACAGACGAGCCATGCGAACCACAGCGGAGATCGCACCGTTCCGAGCATTATCAATTGGACTAGCGAAATCTCTAGGATGTTATCGGATGGCCAAATTCTTGGAAGCAGTGAGCAGCGGACAGACCACTCGGCAAGAGATTGGGAGGTGTTAGGAGTACGTTGTACTCGATTCTCTGGACCGATGTCCGGTAAGTACAGCTCTAAAACACCTCCTCGCACTTTGCTGATGCGGCTCATTAGATACTTTGGACTCGCTGCCAGACACGGCGCCTCCGAGTGACATGGTTGACGGTGCGGAGGTCGACATATTGAAAAAAGGGCCTCGCAGTATCAACGTATCTGCGGATGTAACTGCTCGGCCGAGTCCTGAAGTACCAGGTAAGCACCTTCAGTCAGGAGATGTCGTTGAGAGATGTAATTTGATACGATGTAGTAGCGGATATTCAGGTTCAGAAGATGTAGGCGCTGCCCTACCAACCCCTACTGACTTCGGAGGCCACGTTGATGAAAGCGACGACGATGGGGACTCGACGTTTGGAGAAATGGGGACTACGACCACCTCATTGTGCACCAGCATCATGAAGCACGAGTGGAAGCACCGACGGCGTTATCAGAGTTACCGACCTGGAATGTATTGGTTCCCCAATGATAATATAGAGCAGGACCGGCTCGACATGCTACACCATGTTGTCCTTCTGGCCTTGGATGGCCTCTTCCTCGCACCAATCAAGCCGAATCCACGCCGCATCCTGGACGTGGGCACTGGCACTGGCATATGGGCCATGGACGCCGCAGATCAACACCCCAGCGCCTACGTCACAGGTCTTGATCTCAGCCCAATTCAGCCAGAATTCGTGCCTCCCAACCTCCAGTTCATCATCGATGATGTCGAACAGGGCTGGGATGAGCCAGCCAGATACGACTATATACACTGTCGAAACGTGTTTGGATCCATCAAAGACTGGCCACGACTTGTCCGCCAGATGTACGAGAGTCTGAAACCAGGCGGCTGGGTTGAGCTCCAAGGGTTTGTCGATCAGCCATATTCTCAGGACAAGACTCTTTCATCAAACAATCCTCTCGCACAGTTGATGGATGGTCTGAGAGACGCTGGTGAGAGGCGTGGTCGAAGCATGGAACCAGCACCCTCATTCAAGCATTGGGCACAGTCAACTGGGTTCGTGGAAGTTGACGAAAGACGCTTTAAATTGCCTGTGGGGACCTGGCCGAAAGATCCGAAGCTCAAAGCAATCGGTGCCTTTATGGCAGCGAGTTTTCTCAGGGGTGTTGGAGGTATCACAGCCGTTCCATTCCGGGATGTCCTACGTCGGTCGCGAGAAGAGGTGGAGGTTGTCAATGCGAATGTGCGACAGATGGTCGTGCGCCCGGACATTCACGCAATCTTAGACTTTGTCGTCGTCACTGGTATGAAGCCAATGACTGGACATTGATGGGGAGATCTGAGGATGCCCAATCACAACATTGTGCTTTATAGGATTTTGCTCGTTCGCCTTTTCTCAAGCTTCACTGTTTGGGAATACCCATTTCCGCAATCGGTTATCAATGGACCAATAGTTCAGAAAGGCCAGCGCTTTTGCCTGGACCATTATAGTGAATGCATCTCCAGAATAATGTAGCACCCAAGAGAATGACTCGAGGTCATGCATGAATGAGTGGTGGTCTCCGAGTCGTGTTCCGATAGCCATGGGGGCTCTTGTGACAGTCTTGCCCCTCGCACCAGAAACCCCTTCTCGTCAGCGCCGATTTCAATTCAAGTAAGCCAAGGTCGGGGCTTCAACTTAATTCTTGAATTGATACACTTGGTCTGCTGTGGAGCTGACATGACGGGCCAAACGTGCAGTAAGGGGCTCTGAGTGCAGCGGATGACCAATCCGCTGCTCTGGTCACAAGCTAATTCTCCGACTTAATTCCGACGTGTGCGTTTTGTTTGACAACCTTGTGGCCCCGGCGCGCAGAATACGTCTCGGGCGCTTAGGACCCTCTAGAAATGTCAGAAGAATGGATATTCTTGCAGTTAACTGGGTCCATACTCCTCTTAGGCAACTGACCGCGGCTGTCAAACTCCTGCACCTCTACTAAAACAGTGGGTCCGCCAGCCGTTCGACTGTGCACTTCAGCATGCACCCCTGGAATCGGCGCTCAGACTGGGCGGTAGAGAAACATGCAGGCTACCTCATCGCCCGTAACGTATTTGGCAGTATCAGGTATATGCCCCTACTTTTCCTGAGTTCCAGCCAGTTAGTAAGATACAGGCAATTATTGCGTTATACGGGGTCTGGCTGTGCCGCAAGATATAAAGCAGGACCAAGCGCCACCCGTCAGTAGGATGCTCCCGGAGCCACTATTCAATACAAGCCGCTCCTTTGTGAGCAGCCATTGACCTACATCCTCAACGCCAACATCAGACCCTGCCATGGACTGCCTCGGAGATGACGCATCGGATTTGCGGAAATTGAGTGAAGCTGTTGGACCCTATGGCGCGGGCAAGACGATGTATGGCCAGCCATTCACGACCCCGCAAGCAGCTGTCTATGAGACGCAACTACCTCCGATTGCCATCTTCATAGGTGTCAATGATAGTCAACATCAACAGCCCTCGGACCTGATGGGACTGAAAGCCGAGGGCTTGAAGGAGCAGGATACATGGCTACCACTCGCCAATGGTAAGGCTTCGACTGTTCTACTGAATCATGATCTTGTCGCTCCGCAAGCTCGCATGTCCTCATCTGTCCCTCTGCATGTGCGACAATGAAGATGGGCTGCAGTGACTCCGCTGCCGAAACAGTCAAATAAATGCTGACTCTTCCAACTTTACCCCAGTCGAGCGTGTCATGAGAAACTCTCTGCCAGGCTGCGCCAAGATAAGCAAGGAAGCTAAAGAGTGTATGCAGGAGTGCGTGAGTGAGTTTATCTCATTCATCACGAGCGAAGGTGAGCCAGAGAAATTTTTTCCCCGAGGTAGCCAAGAAAAGGCGTCTGCCTTGTTTTGGTGTTAACGAGGAGGTAATAGTCGCAGAAAAGGCCGGGCAGGAAAAGAGAAAGACTGTCACTGGAGAGGACGTACTCTTCGCTATGACGTCTTTAGACTTGGAAAATTATTCTAAGGCCTTGAGAGTTTATCTATACAAGTATCGAGAGGTATGATATTCAGCAGCTCTTGCGTTCGTCGGCGCTCCATTGACAAGTGCAACAGCAACAGAATCCGCACAACATTGCCACGGAGAATGCTTATATAGACCCAATGATGGCCGTTGTGAAGGATGAGCTCGAGGGTGCTAATAGGGGACACACGGGCACCGATGGGTCTCTGTAAGGGCGGTCAGCTCGCTTGACCGATGCAAGCCAAGAGCTATCACTCTCATTCCACTCAACCTTCGTTGGGTGCTGTCAGCCTTATTCTCCCCAGTCGGGAAGCTCGACATTGTGCCGCCTTCAGGGCAGGCGGCGAGTGTCGAGGTAAAAAGTGATTGAATAAATATATAAGGGGGATAGTTCAGTAACGCAGGGAATACTAGAACTTTGCATGGTAGAGGGTGTAAGGATAGTGATTGTGAAACCTATTTGCACTCGGAATCTTCCTTTCCCAACCGTAGTAATGCCCTGGGAGGGTTCTTGCCCCGAGCTTCCAGACGATTTTAGTAGCTGGATCTAATCTCCAGGCTAGAATGACACGCCTACAATCATCTTGTATTAAGCACGTGGAGCCTCTAAGCTGCTTCAGACGGCAATCCAAACTGTGGCTGCCCTCTCCCGCCAATTATTACAGGTCTGACTCTATGCAAGCGGGAATCCAGACGTTCAGTTACCATCGGCAGCTCACCGTGGCCAAACAACGTTGCTATCGACAATTACATTCACTCAGGACCATATATGACGTTATGGAGCTTCCAAAAGTCACTGTCTATGATATGGGTGGCACTATCGGTGGGGAAGCGGCTTCGCCTGATCAGACAGCGGTATACCAGCCCGGAGTACGCTCAATCAAGGCGCTCATCGAAGCTATTCCGGAGCTCCGCAAAATTGCTCAGCTACGGGTCGTTGAGATTGCCAATTTGGGCAGTCCCGATATCACGCCTAATCACATTCTAGGCCTTACTCAGAAGGTCCAGAAAGAACTTGACGGCAATGTACAGGGCGCTCTCATTACTCATGGATCGGACAACATTGTGCATACGGCTTGGTCCCTTGAGCTGACGATCAATTCGGATAAGCCAGTTGTGTTAGTTTGTGCAATACGTCCTGCTACGGCTTATAGCCCGGACGGGCCTATGAACTTCTTGTGTGCAGCTACTCTGGCAGCCAGCCAGCTCGGGAAGAAAAGGGGAGTTATGATCGTTATCGACGGCAAGATCTACCGACCTCGGTTCACCACCAAGACGGGGACCAACTCCCCTGCATTCGAGGCAATAGGGCCGGGTCACCTTGGTGACTTTTTCAACTCTCAGCCAATATTCTACTGCGAGCCTTGCCGCCCAATTGGCCATCTTCATTTCGATATAACCACCTATGATCCGAACGCTAAACTTCCGGCCGTTGAAATCTTACATTTCTATCCCGGTGTGCGCCCAGACCGGTGTCGTGCGGCGTTCGAGGGAGGAACGATGGGCGTTGTACTTGCCGGGGCGGGCTCGGGCTGCTGGAGCACCGAAGCTGGGAATGCCATCGCCGCGGAAGCTCGAGCAAAAAACATTCCGGTTGTGGCAAGCCGACAGCCCCTACGTGGTTTTATTGAAGGCAGCGGCATCTATGGCTTGGGAGGCTTGGGAGACTTTTGCATCGGTGGCGGATTCTTGAGTCCAGAGCACTGTCTGGTTCTTCTTCGGCTTGTTCTCATGCTTGGGCTCGATTTCAATGCCATCAAGAGTATCTTCGAGAGCAACCGGCCTGGGGCCACTCTCTTTGAGCCTAGGATTGGGGTGAGCATGATGAAGACAGAATAACCCTGTTCTGCCGCAGCACACCAACCAGATCAGTCGTTCCGCATTTCTTATCCTGTGTCCAGACCTGATGGAGAATCGACAAAGCGCAAGAGTTATTGCGGAAGTCCAGCCAACCCATCATCGATATATACCGCTCGTCAATAAGCCGACTGTGCATCTCGGTTCTGACGTAGCTGCCTGTAGCAACCAGTGGAGACTGCACAATAGCCTGAGAGTCGGCAGTATTCCGAGATATGCTTTCCTTCCAGTCAGATGGCGGAGGCGCAGGGTAACGGCGGAGTTGTCGGCATAGTCTGATTGCTGTATCTAACAGTAACCTGGCTTGGTCCATATTGATATCCCCAATTTCTGGCTAGGAATCATTCGGCGGCAGTGACTCGCCTCGGGAAGAGAAGGAGTATGCGTAGGGTAGGTTTGCCGCAGTGCAAGGGGCGGCATAATAGCTATTTTCGTCCGACTGTGGCCATTCGACGCTCGTGTGCTACTGGAAGTTTCGGCAGAATGGTTGTTGAGCCATAGGCTGGCTCAATGGGGAAGTCTCCGGTGAGCTATAGACTAGGAAAGATGGCGCTTGTCTTATATCCACGCCCAGATCGTACGGGGCTTCGACCGGTTGGCGTTCATCGTTGACCGTTTGCCTTTGCAGTATTTGAGCTCCCGTGTGTCCGTATCCAGGTTCGGCTCACCATTCTGCGAAACCACAAGTCCACTAGACGCCATCGTCGAAGTCGAATTTTTCTCTGGTGCAGCGAGATTGGTGTTAGGCCGTGGACTCTCGAGAAATGTGTCGGCTTATGACGCATCTGCACGGCTCGAGACTGTCTCCAAGGACGTTCCATATAGTTTGCCCCCTGTCGCTCGTCGCCCCGAGCATCGTCGCTTTATTTCGTGGCTCGTTTTCTTCAGAATCAGCGGTTAGTCCCTACAGAGTTATTAGCCAGTGAATAACTGTGATGTGTGGCAATATGACGAGACGGTGAAGTACAACGCGAGGTATGAAGACTTACCACAATGTTGCTGCTCAATTCCCCGCAAAAACAGACTCTTCCAAACCTGAACAAGTTGGCAAGTATCCTGAGACGAACCCTGTCTCGACCAAGGCTAAATGATTGACAGGCTAGAGACGCACTATCTAGGCAGCAGTCCTGGCAAGTGGGAGGTAAGAAGCGCAGGCTCGCATGGGCCTCTCGGCAACTCTCGAAACAGGGAAACTGGCGACAGGTCCAAGGCTCTTTGGCGCAGAACGGCATCGAGGCAACAGCATGCGACGAGATGGACACAATTGCGACACAGAAGAATGGCAACAAAGCACGCTCTACTGCAAGCGGAACGCCTGAATTGAACGTGAGGGCCAAGCGATGATGGGGACAGCTCGAAACGTTGGACACGCGTCCGGTGACGGCGGCAACAGGTCTTCTCTTGATAATGTCCTCAACAACCTACGTCAGGCTCAGCAGAACAGTGTCACAGCCACGAATGACGCTCGGACGGTTAGCGATGAAGTGTCCTGGAGTGAAGATGCGGACGGCGCGGCATCAAACCCAGCTAGGCAATCATGTTGAAGGAGTTCATGACAAAATCGGGCAGACTTGACGGCCCGTACGTCCATCCAGCATAATGCGGCGGCTGCTATAAGAAGAGGGACTCGGTCCGCCATCGATCAAGACTTTGGCGGACAACCGCCCAACAACCCGCCACTCTCTGATGAGACAGCTCAAGTGAGATCAGCTGAGAAAACCCCAACGCATGGCATGTCCAAGCTAGGCGCGCTTATAGCAACGAGAGTTCTCGGAGGCAACACTTCTTGCCGTTGAACTGTAAGGCAGGATGGCATGGCGGGGGCACTGCTATTAAGAGGGAGGAATTTTGATACCTGGAAACAAACGTTAGAGCCAATAACATGCATAGGCCACTTCCATCAGTTTCACCTGATAGCAAGGCCACGCAATCGATAAAAGATGCCGAAGCATACTCCGCAGTGGCAAATTGTGGGAACCCTGTCTAGCAGGGTTCACTTCCGCCATTGACCGACTGCTGTCCAGCAATCCAACTTGCTGGCATTATTGGCTTGTTGCGTTGGGCCGAGGCTAGATCGGTGTTCTTGGTCAAGCAGATTTGTCCCACTCCATCATCGTCTGTCATCTGATTTGGCGAGGCCAGAGAGATACGGGCAACACCGCTGCTAGGTGCATTGTCGGTGGATCGAAAGCCCTGAATCTTCATGGCTCGCACAAGGGGCCGCATCGTAGCAAGACTAGAAGCAATGATTGCGACTCCTGGTTCAACCAGGGTCCATACCATGGCATCGGTGGCCGTGACTAGGGGTTTCTTAAGTGAATTTACTCCGGTGACTTTCAGTTTGAAGTAGCACTCACACATCAGGTCGTCCTCGTCTTCAAGTCCGAGCAAGAACTTCAACCTAATTAGCGTTGCAATGCTGGCACTGTTTGTAGTCAGCTAACTAGAGCACATAGGAACACTAGAGACTGTACTTGCAATATGCCGAGGCTGAGGATGATGATGATAGTGGCCTTCGCTTGGACCTCCATCTTGACACTCCATAGCATGGGAATTGGGAGAAGCGCCTGGTGTCAGGACTAATGTTACTGACTGGTGACGTTTAATTATCTTATGCGATAGAAGACTTACATAGAGCCAGTCTGACAGGATAGACATGACGCTGATGGCGTACGCTGCAGAGATGATCTCGCCAGGTGTAGCACAGTGCCAGCCCTGCATCGTGAAGTCCCACTGCTTTGTCACTGGAGTGCACTGGAAGACGTCCCAGAAAAATACTGCCATGCTCCAAATGGTAATGACGACCAGGCTAGTCCAGAGGATGTACCTGTAAACCTTGGCAGCGGATATACTGAGTAAAAAGACGGCGATGCTGAGCTTGATGAACATCATATTGATGATGTACGTCGCAGTTGCCACTGCTTGCCACTGTCTAAGTGTAAGTGACTTCGACTAAAGACAAGATAAGGCACAAAATCAGTCTCAAGACATACCATGAGAGCTGCGACTTTATCGTCATCTCTGGGGACAGCTGCATTATGACGACCCAGTCCCCTTCGGACCCCTTCCAGAACGAACCCACATGATATGGTGAATATTACCTGCAAGGATATATCAGGGTGGCGACTATGACGGGATCTTTCCGAAACTAGGAGAGCAAACCTGAGCGATAAGCATAAGCCAGTCATCAGCTCAGTAACCTTTCAGCAAAACCACTCTTGTATACGTCCTCAAGCCAACAGCCACCCAAGTGAACACGAGCAATGACACGCATGTGCCCACCAAAGAATTTCCGACGTCCTCCGTCAAACCAAAGCTCTGCCGTTCGGCCATGCTTGCTTGATGCCCGAGGCCGCTTCGGATGATTGTACCTTGACCGTCTGTCTGCTGTACTGCGACCCTTACCGACAATGTTGCGGATTAATTGGGGAGAAAACATGGGGTTGAGAGCTGCAGATACGACAGGAACCCCCGGTACAACATGTACAGATCACTCAGATGCGCATACACGCTCATTTCCAGGTATTCATGTGCCGAGATTGGCCTTGTAATAGTTGTGCTTGTGGAAATCAGCTAACTGTATATGTAGCATAGTCTGCTACCGAACAATCCTAGAGATTGGGCGAGTTCGAGACTAGACTACTGTGTAGTTCACTTGATGCCTTTATGAAGACTCAAGTAGCCCAATTGTGGACGCTACAGTAAAGCTGCCGTGACGTGTCTATGTCAAATATCACCACTTATCAGAAGTCGACTTCCTGCCAACAGCCACTTTGCCCAAGCTTGTATTTAGAATGGGCATTTCCGTCCCTTTCGACGGCGTATCCGGATTGACTGGCCACCGAGAAAACGCCATTGTTGCCTGGGCTGACGCGGAGCCCATGAGAAGTCCAATACTTTCCCATACATTGAAGAAAGGGCCTAGGTCACTAAAATTTTAACAATACCTACATTGGTTGAGAGGAGGTACAGTACAGTATGGGCTGCAAAAAGTTGTCTTTAATCTTCCTGATTCCGCATTTTCGGTTCGGGACCTATTGACTAAAACGTCACACCCGAGGGTGCATCCACCGTTTAGGCCTCATAGAGAGGTCTGGTTGAGGAGACCTAGTTGAGGCTCGGGCTTACTGGAGGCGTCATGATGGTATTGAAGGGTATGAGTACGGTCCTGGCCATGATTGCCTGTTTGTTTTGTGCAGAGCTCAGCCCTTGGCACCCGCGGATCCATCGTCCTCGCTATATAAATCGGCAATTCTCGAACTGGGCTATCACGGCAGCCGAGTCATCCACAGCAAACAATGTTCCTAGCCATGAGCCCGAATCGTCGACGGCGATCCTACTCAGTGGCTCCATCACAGTCGAGTTTGGTGCCAGACCTGAGAGTTCGCCAGCCCCAAACGGCAGGAAACAATCGACGCTAGCGACTGTCATGGTTCAGAGCACGGAGATTACCGCTCCCGGCCGTCCACTAACCACTGACATGGAGCTCAGTACTACACCCAATGATGCGTTTCCGCCGACGACATCCAAGTTGAACCGGATCAACCCGACTCTGACGTTGGGAGACGAGCTATCTCCTGGGGTAACAGGACCTTCTATTCGTTCAGGTCCCCTCGCCTTTTCTACCGTCAGTCTTCTTCCCAGCTCAAGCTCGTATACGTCAGAGGAGGACAGGGTCAGCAGCTCAGAGAAAGGGTATTCAGCGGCTGGAACTACCGGAATTTCCATAAGTTCTGCAGAACTTCCTCTTCATTCGACCACAGTTCGGAAAGTTGTACCGGTCCCCATTGATACTCTGATTAGTAGCCTGTTGCACGGCTCTAGCGCGATAGACTCGACTGCGCGGGCGGCAGAGTCGTCTACAACAGACACCTCCACAAGGACAGCACAAATCATACAATGGTCTGTCAATTTGCCGTCTCGTTCGACGTCCCCAGACGAAACTATCCCCTTGACAAGATATTTGCCGTCATCTACTCCGGTCTCGCAAATGACATCTTCCGACTTACGTGCCCTCGTGGGCTTAATGTCACCCATTTCTTCTTGGGTTCCCATCTCGTCAGGCCACAGTTCTTACGAATCAGCAGCGAGCTATACGGCTTTGCAGAGCCATCGCACAACATTCCCCGCTTTCTCCGCTAAAAACAAGGTGGTTCACGAAATAGCTGCTGTAAATAGCGTGGGGCCTCGTGAGACTGCTCTGTCGGCCTGGTCAGTAACCAGTGCCGTGCCCACGGTCACTTCCACCCCTAAGAAAGCGACAGTTATGAGCGACTCAGAAATAGGCCCTCAAACGATTTTATCTTCATCGCTCGCAGGCTTGGCCGGCTTAACTAGTTCAATTGGGCCGACAAGCCGAAACCCTACTGTTACTCAAACAACCAAGACAGTGACCAATAACGATAATTCGCTTCCCACCACGATTGTGATGGAACAAACAACCATTCCGTTATCCTTTCCAACTCGAACTTCCACAGCAACCGACGGCAGCACCAATGAGGGCAGCATCCTAACCAGCAGCGCTACCGCAACAAGCAGCAACAACCCGAATAACAATGCGTTCGACTCCAACGATACGGGGAATCAATCTCCCAAGCAGAAGGCCACCACCGCTGGCATTGCCATGGGTGCGGTTGGCCTCGGTGTCATGTGTGGTGCGGTGACGTTCATTGTCGCCAAGCGATATAAGCACCGCAGACAGTCTTATCAGCGTTTCAGCTCCTCAGCCACGAACAGTCAAAGCTCTTTGGAAATACGTTGTGCCGGAATTGCTAGCCCTGCAATGGTGTATTCTGCTCCACCGCGTCATCCCCGCTCTAGGGGTATCGCTGACGGCTCGAAATTGCAGGGCTGCAATCAGGGCGAAGCAAACCCAGGCCGCAACATTTCTAACCCAATTTCCGTGGCAAACTCTCTTAATTGGAGATGACAGTCGTGATTATGTTTCGGATACAAGGTAGCGTATATTTGTAAGCTCGGGTATGGGCAACTGATGCAGGCAGCACCCTTAGGGTTCAGTCTTATGATTGATGGGGCCATTTTGATGCGTCGTGGAGATTGTGGGCTTTGTACGTCGGATCCGTTGATCTTTGGCGTTTGCACCTGGAAAACCGGTTCTGGCAGAGCAGAAGAGTGAGATGTTAAGCCCCAGCTCCTTTTCTGGAAAGAAAGTCGCCTTGTTTGGATTTGTAGAGAACCAAGGTGCATGTAAACGAGAGAGAGATGCAAAACTTATAGATTGTTGCCCGTTATGAGTATTTAGAAGTGCTTAAAATCCAAGTAATTTAGCGAGTCACTGGGGCAGAGGATAAACAGGTGCTGTATTAATGCTGTCTCCTACCCTCGTTACGTCACCATCCTGTCCACCCCTGTTGAATCGTCGATGCTAAATATGATGAATTTCCCAAGGGTACAGCTAAGTAAGGGACCGTGGGTCGCCTTCGCCCCCCGCCCCCCTCCAGCAAAAGAATATATCCAAGCCAGCTTCAGTGATATCGCAACAGCGTATAATCTACCTCAGCAATTCTCTTTGCGGGAATTGCAGTAACTTAAAACAGCTGACCACGGAGTGATGTGGTCCCAAATATTGCTGCTAGCTATGCATACAAAGCATGCATCAACGCTCTTCAAGTAACTAGAGCCGCAAGCACATAATGCCGTTCGGTTTCCTTGGGAAGATTCATATTCTTTTTGAGCGACGGTGTACATGTCGAAACAGCTTGATTTTCCTGTGGGAACCGAATAGCTCTCAACAAGAGCTGGAGATGTATCATTTGCGGAAATCGAGCTAGTCGTTCGGCCTAGGGCCACGCCAGAACAGAACCCCAAAGCCGTAGACACTACTGCAAAGCTGATGTACTTCATTTTGGTACATGCACAATAGACGATGGTTGTTATCTATCCACAGCATTTGTACAAGGTTTCATTCTCAGTTGGCGCTGCTGTTTCATATAGCCTTTCATGCCTCGTGGCTCTAGTGCACCAAGCACTGGGGTGAGCATTTAACAGCCATCTGAGCTGCGGATATACCGGCAACCGTATGTGGACGGGGAAACAGCGTAACTAGAGCAGTGTACCGGGAAGTATGTATAATGCAATGCTGTGACTACTGTACAGTATATGACTAAATTGTGTGCATGTCCGAATATGGACACTATCAAGGTATTGCTGTGCACGTGAATCCCATGAACTTCCAAGCTTCCGACTTCTGGATTGTATCCAAGAATTTCCCCAGGGAAACACTCGAAAGACGGTTGGATACTAGTCCTCGATCGCAATGTAAACATGTCGATCAATAAGATGGTACAAATGACGACAGGTAAAACTGGACAACAGAACCGCTTATTTCGCAGCTCTGTGACGATCATCCGAGTCAAGGTTTCCAGTATTTAAGATGCATCTCAACGTGGCGAAGGGTTAACCAACCAAGGGACCTTCTACCAACTCCACAACACCCTGCCTCGGCTCCAATTTGATCGCGTAGCCTTTCCAGTCTTAAGGCGATTTAATCATGTCACTCAAAGCGGACTGCAGCGTACCCTCGGCCACGGAGCTTACTGTTGACATCCGAGATAGCGCGGACGAGGTCACTTTCGACAAACGATCTTGAAAAGCCTCTTTGTTGCACCCTTTGCCCGCCAGAGATCCCCTCACGGTAGAGAGCGCTTCGGGGACTTATCTGACCCTTGCATCTGGCCACCGAGTCCTGGATGCTTGCGCGGTCGCCATCGTCGACCATGGGAATAAAACTGTTTCGGCCGCCGTTGCGGAACAAATGTCGAAGGTTTCCTATGCGCACACGATGATTCACAAGACTGAGAGCGCCGAGAAACTAGCCAAGTTGCTTCTCGAAAACCACCCGTTCGGATTGAGCAAGGCCTATTTTGTCAGCTCCGGCAGCGAAGCAATGGACTCGGCGATGAAACTTGCCATGCAGTATCACTTTGCCAATGGCCAGCCGCAGAGGAGGCACTTTGTGGCCAGAAAGCAGGCGTATCACGGCAATAATATCGGAGCAATGAGCATCAGCAGTAATATCGCAAGAAAGGAGCCAAATGGGACATCGTTACAACTTCACGATGTCAGCTTTGTTGAACCTCCTTATGCTTACCGTGGCCAACGCGACCAAGAGACTGAGGAAGAGTATGCGGCACGGCTCATCGAAGAGTTGGACTCGGAGTTTCAACGGATTGGGCCTGACAGCATCGTTGCATTCGTTGCTGAAACTGTCGGAGGCTCCACCGCTGGGTGTATTACGGCGCCCAAAGGATACTTCCAGGGAGTACGGATACTCTGCGACAGATACGGCATACTGCTTATCCTGGATGAAGTCATGTGCGGATGTGGACGTACAGGCACATACTTTGCTTCTGAGGCGGAGGGGAAGCTGGAGCCCGATTTAGTCACTATAGGGAAGGGTTTGGCGGGCGGTTATGCACCCATTGCTGCTCTTCTTGTTCGACAATCAGTTCACGACCTATTGAGGGGTGCCGCCGGGGGCTTTGTCCACGGACACACATATCAAGCGCACCCCGTGAGCTGCGCAGCCGCTTTAGCAGTCCAAGGGTTTGTTCGACGGCCCAAAACACTTTCCGAATGTGCGAGAAAGGGGTCAAAGCTTGAGTCGTTGCTGAGGACTGCATTCAGCAAGCTCAAATATGTCGGCGACATTCGCGGGAGAGGCCTCTTCTGGGCACTGGAGTTCGTGGAAGACAAAGACTCAAAACATCCGTTTGACCACCATGCCAATTTCGGCGCCCGAGTGGCCAAGAACGCATATTCTCTGGGCCTGGCGCTGTGTCCGGGGAGTGGAACGGCAGATGGAGTAGACGGTGATCACGTTCTGCTTGCACCACCGTTGACCATTACGGAGGATGAGTTGGAGCTAATGGTTACAATATTGAAGGAGGCATATGACCAAGCTGAGAGGGGCTATGATGCTGCTAGATTGGGTTTTAACAATACTTGAATTTACTATTATTCACCACCTCTCTCTATTGCACGGAGCCACCAGAATCAACCACAAAAGCATTCTGGAGGAGCTCATCAAGAAGTACGTCAGCTCAGCACACTATAACTCTTTACATAGCGTATGCCCATTGCCAAGGACCAGATCACGGCTCCGAAGCAAGAATATAGACACGAGCCCCTTGCTCTCCCGGCGTCTAATGGTATCATAGTGAAGGAAGCGGGCGCTTTGCGTGTGCGTGTATTTTCCGTGTGCTATTCCATTTTCTTCTATGTATTGTGGCATGAAGGCAGATAGTGAGTATCTGAGCTTATCATGGCTCACCCGAATGGTAGAGCTTTGTATCGATGCCAACCGTACGTGTCTGATGGCCAAATGCAAAGGTGCCAGAAAATCTAGTTTACCAGCCTTGCGGCTCGGCATGTATCATCTCTCGCCTTCTTTAAGAGAGGTACCGGAATGGTACCACCAGTTCCAATCACCTGTTTTTGCGACAATGAGTGGCTTGTTGGGCATTGCTGCCTGCCATTCCATTTCTGCTTTGATGGCACGATGATGTATCTCGTTACAATCTGCAAGTGCGTATTCCGCAGATTGCTCAGTGCCTCCGTAGCAGCTGTGTAGGCGTCTCTCAGAAGACTCTGCTCGTCGGTGATGGGTGTTCTGAGTGCCACTTCCCGGATATTGCTGATGTGGGCAACGTGCATAAGAAATCGTCGGTGAGGTCCTGGCATGTACTCCCTGGCCTCGACATGGAAGCTCTTCTCGCCGGCAATGCCACCATGCTTGACGCCGAGGATGATGTCGAAGAATTGTATAAGTGAGCTCTGCCCGTTACTTCCCCCATGCAGCTTTCTCCAATTACCCTTGCCATTTCCCTCGTCGTAGAAAATTCCGTTCGGCAATGCCTCCCCGCCAGACAAGAAAGGTCGCACTCGGGAATAAAAGACCATGGGATCGCATCGCTCGCACATCCTACCCAGAAGAGCGTCTATGCCTTGGATGCATCGCCGCAGATCGTTGAGGGCATCAATAACGATGTGGTATTCGCGATTTTCTGCGGATTCGATGGCCCCCATCATAGTACGCACAATGCCGGCTGATTGGGCTTCTATCGCAACGCTGATGAGGAGGAACCATGACTCAGATTCAGTACCCGTGAATGACAACGGGGTTCTAAGATCTTCTAGTTTCGAAAAGTCGTCGCCTAGACAGGAAAAGTTCCAGAGTGCAGCACCGGCATAAGTCAGAATCGGTGGTAGCTCTAGGTACTCCGAAGCCCGCAGGAGCGGAATCGTCAACTGCGGCAATATGACCTAGCGGAAAAAGTCAATCAGCATACTAAATCCATTCCATACTGACAAGATTGCATCAGGCAGATTAATCAAGCAGGTTCAGACCTCTTCGGGCTTATCGCCACCCCAAATGTAAGCATGAGTCAAGTATGCCAGTAGCATATATGCCCTGCGCCATTCCGCCTCAGATATGAGACAACGCTACAACGAACGATACCTGTCTTCATCACTTATACAAGAGTCTCGACCCTGACATGGGGCCGACGGACGTCCGCGCTAGGCGTATGCGCTGCTATGGACATGTCCTGAACTTGGTCGCTCGAGCATTTCTATATGGCGAAGACTTTGAGACTTTCGAGGCAGAATCGCAAGTATATAATCTTCTTAGCCGCCAAGAAGAGGACCTGCGGCTCTGGAGGAAGAAGGGACCCATTGGCAAGCTTCACAATATTGTCAAATTTATCAGATCGTCCCCGCAAAGAAGCGAGCTATTCAAGAGAGTAGCACATGAGAACGACGAAGCGCAAGGCTTCCGACTCGCTGTTGAGTCGACGGCGGAGCTAGAAGTTATCATGAACAACGACACGCGGTGGAATTCCACTTATCTCATGCTCTCCCGAGCACTCCTCAAGCAAGGAGATATCAGGGCCTTCTTCATTCACCCGGACGTCGAAGGAAATCTACCCCAAGAGGACATCCTGACTGCCGACGACTGGCGGCTATTAGGAGAAATCAAGCATGTGCTTGAGCCATTTTATCTGCAGACCATGAGGGCGTAGGGATGGGGCAAAGGGGATGGGCATGGGCGTCTCTGGGAGGTCATGACAGGCATAGAATACCTCTTGGAACACCTAGAGGGCTGGAAGTTATTCTATGATGAGGTTACGGAGGAAATAGTCGAGGAGACTGCAAGCCAGGGCGGGCGGTCTCAGGGGCACCTAAGCCGTGCCCGCCAACGCCCGGCGCGACTCAACGACCATGAGGTGGTTATGCCTCGCCGACAGCTACAGGAAGGTTCCTTACCCGAGCACGTTCGGGAAGAATATGCCAGACCAGGGAAGCCGTCTGGTATACCTCGAGCGAAGGATATCGGGAGCGATCACCGCCACTACCTCAAGCTTTGTATCACAACCGCGTGGCAAAAGCTCAACGAATATTACATCAAGCTGGGAGAGTCTCCCTTATTCTCAGCAGCCATCATCCTGCATCCAGCTCTGGGTACGAGGTACCTCGAGATGAACCGGGGGACGGGGGAGCAGCTCGTTTGGGTACGAGATGCCAAAGCGGGACTCGCGAGGTATTTCGAGCGGTGGTATCGGGGGTCTCGGCCACAAGGGACATATGACCAACGACTAACGAAGGCCACAAAAAAGTCAGCGACGACAGAAAAGCCTCACGAGGATAGTGAGTTCAGGCAGTGGGTGAAAAGTAGGACGGCGAGGACGACGGCTACCGGCAGCGAGCTTGACCGGTACTTGCGGTTGGAGCCACAGGAAACTGACGACCCTGTTGATTGGTGGATGGCGCATCAGGGCACTTTTCCCATGCTCAGCCAGCTAGCCCTTGACATTTTAGCAATACCCGCGATGGCAACCGATTGCGAGAGGTCTTTCAGCCTTGCAAAGTTGTCCTTGACATCGCAAATGCTATCAATGGGACCGACGACGTTGGAGGCGCTACAATGCCTCAAACTGGATCAGATATAGCGCTGTGAAGCTAGGCTCTGCAGGTTGGCGCCACGGATTGCAAGATAGTGGTATTGGTGATATAAGTGATGGCGAATAGCCGCAGATTTGAAATATTTGATCAAATATTCCAAACAAACAAATATGGCTCGATGTTCTGTCAAATCAAACAAATATGAGCCCGGATTTGATTTGTTTGATTTGAGGGCAGCGCTGGGTCTCGGTGCCGGTGGCGGGGAAGGCGGTGCCACCAAGGGCGACTGCTACATGGGCACCCGGGTGCCCAAACAGAATGGGCACCTGGGTGCCCAAATTATGTCAGCAGGCCTCTGACACTGGTCAAGCCGCTGCGACTTAGCGCGTTCGCGTCACCGCATGATCAATCACACTTCACGGAAAAATGGACCTCCCAGGGTTCCCTGACGACGCTCTTCCGCCTGAAGGCACGTACGAGTCCCGCGAATCCCTATTAGCGGCTATCAACTCTTGGGCGAAGCCTCGGGGATATGCCTTCACAACGGGAAAATCACTGAAGACACCAAACGGCCGGATTAAAATCATATTCGCTTGCGACCGGAATAAGCTGCCACCGAGCGCCTCGATCGAACGAGCACGTCGTACGTCAAGCCGGAGAACTGGCTGCAAGTTCTCGGTTTGGGCCAAGCAATCGCGAGACGGCTGTACGTGGGTCCTGAGCCATCGGCCGGACCCAGAGTGCGCTAAGCACAACCACCCACCAAGCGAGGACCCATCTGCACACCCAGCACATCGCCGACTCGGGGAGAAAGACGCGACGACCATTTCCGACCTTACGATGTCTGGTACTCGCATGGCGGTCCTGGACGAGATGGGCGATGTCCGAGATGGAGCTACCGAAGCGTTTGGCAAAGAAAACGATGCTCAGATTGCGAAGATAGCGTGGCTCAGCAACAGAGACGTTCCAAAGGCATACGGCTCTATGGTCGTATACTTCGCCAAAGGCTCAGACGCGAGGAGGCTGCTGTCGGAGGGCTTCTTCTATGCTGGAGGAGAATCTGGATACACCGGGGCCTTCGAACGCCGACCTCGCCCAGACCAATGCTACAACTGTCAACAGGTCGGCCATAAAGCCTTCCAGTGCAGCAAGACCCAAGTTTGTGGGAAATGCGCCAAAGAAGGTCATCACCACAGCGCCTGCAACGAGACCATCTTCAAGTGTGTGCTCTGCGGGGGCCCTCATGAGTCGTTTAGCAGAAACTGCAAGAAGCTCTACCCTTCTCTGAATGAGTAGCACACTTCGAATGATCCAACTAAACGTCCGAAAACGCGGCGAAGTACACGATAGTTTGATGAACGACAAAGAGATTCGGGACGCAGCGGTGCTGGCTATCCAGGAACCGCAAGCACGAATTATTAAGGGTCGTCTTTTGACGACGCCGATGGGGCACCATAAGTGGGCGAAGATGGTACCGCCGACGTACAGAGAAGGCAGATGGGCGATCCGAAGCATGCTCTGGATCAGGAATGATTTGGATGCAGAGCAGGTGCCGATTGAGTCCCCGGACATGACGGCGGCATTGATACGGCTCCCAGAACGCTGGGTACTGATTTTCTCGGTGTACGTCCAGGGGGTTGAAGTTGAAGCGCTGAGGGAGACATGCGACAACTTACGCAAGGTGATCGCGGACACAAGGAGAGACGCAGGAAGGGTTGTGGACGTGGTGATTGTAGGCGACTTCAATCGCCACGACCAGCTCTGGGGTGGAGAGGATGTGTTGCTGGAGAGACAGGGCGAGGCAGACCAAATCATCAACCTGATGAATGAGTTTGCTCTCAGCAGTTTGCTTCCAAGAGGAACGAAGACTTGGCAAGGTGGAGACCACGAATCAACGATCGACCTGGTTTTGGCATCCGAAGACCTGGCGACCTCGACGATTAAATGTGCCATACACGATACAGACCACGGATCAGACCATTGTACCATTGAGACGATCTTTGACGTCTCAGTCCCAACGCCGAAGGTCCAGGAACGACTCCTTCTCAAAAATGCACCATGGAAGGAAATTAACGCTCGAATTGCCGCTGCATTAGAGACTACCCCGTCGGAGGGCACGGTACAACAGAAGACAAACAGGCTCATGTCCGTGGTGCTGGAGGCGGTACACGCCCTGACACCCAAAGCCAAGCCATCACCCTACGCAAAGCGGTGGTGGACCTCAGACCTCACTCAGCTCCGACGAATACACACGTACTGGAGGAATCGCGCCAGAGCGTTGAGACGAGCAGGACAGACGAGCGGAGAACTCGAGGACACAGCCAGAGGGGCGGCAAAGCAATACCACGACGCCATCAGACAGCAGAAGAAGAAGCACTGGAACGAGTTTCTGGCGGACAACGACAACATCTGGAAGGTGGCGAAGTATCTGAAGTCTGGAGACAAAACAGCATTCGGCAAGGTGCCACAGCTCGTAAGGGCTGACGGCACACGTACGGGCAATAGCAACGAACAAGCTGAGGAAATGCTGACTACCTTCTTCCCTCCCCTACCGGAATTCATCGAAGAGGAAGGAGAGAGACCTCAGCGGGGGGCGGCCGTCACCATGCCGGACATCACGATGGAAGAGGTGGAGCGATCGCTCTTCGCGACAAAGTCGTGGAAAGCACCTGGTAAGGACGGCCTACCTGCGATAGTCTGGAAACAGATTTGGCCGGTGGTTAAGCACCGGGTCCTGTCGTTGTTCCGCGCATCGCTGGAAGAAGGGACACTGCCTGATCAATGGAGACACGCCAAGATTATTCCGCTTAAGAAACCAGACAAAGGCAATTACTCGATTGCGAAGGCGTGGAGGCCTATCTCGCTTCTAGCCACACTCGGCAAGGTGCTGGAGTCAGTCGTCGCGGAGAGGATCTCACATGCCGTCGAAACACATGGATTGTTGCCAACGAACCACTTTGGAGCCCGCAAGCAGCGGTCCGCCGAGCAAGCGCTGATGCTGCTGCAAGAGCAAATCTACGCAGCCTGGAGAGGCCGACGCATCCTTAGCTTGGTGAGCTTTGACGTCAAAGGGGCTTACAACGGAGTGTGCAAAGAGAGACTCGTCCAGAGGATGAGGGCAAGGGGCATCCCGGAAGATCTACTTCGCTGGGTTGAGGCCTTTTGCTCGAATCGCACGGCGACTATTCAAGTCAACGGGCAATCAGCAGAGGCGCAAAGCCTGCCACAAGCTGGACTGCCGCAAGGTTCCCCACTGTCTCCGATCCTATTCCTATTTTTCAATGCAGACCTCGTGCAACAGCATATTGATTGTTATGGAGGGGCGGTAGCCTTCGTGGATGACTTCACTGCATGGGTCACCGGCCCAACGGCAGAAAGCAACCGTGATGGTGTGGAAGCAATTATCAAGAGAGCACTGGACTGGGAAAGGAGAAGTGGCGCAACCTTTGAGGCAGAAAAGACGGCGATCATACACTTTACTCGGAAGGCACACAAGTTCGACTCAGAGCCCTTCACGATCAAGGAACAGGTTGTTCAACCCAAGACCCAGATCAAGGTTCTTGGGATGATCTTGGACTCCAGCCTCAAGTACAAAGAACACATCGCACGGGCAGCTACCAAGGGTTTGGAAGCGGCCATGGAGCTGCAGCGGCTCAGGGGTCTTACCCCCGCCACGGCTAGACAACTGTTCACAGCCATGGTAGCCCCTGCAGTGGATTACGCCTCGAACGTCTGGATGCACGCCTGCAAGTACAGAAGGGCCAGCCCCATCAATCGAGTGCAGAGGATTGGAGCACAAGCAATCGTGGGGACCTTCCTGACAGTAGCGACGAGCGTAGCGGAAGCAGAAGCGCATATTGCAAGCGCACAGGATCGTTTCTGGAGGCGGGCTATCAAGATGTGGACTGACCTTCACACCTTGCCAGCTACCAATCCACTCCGCAACGCTACATCCCGAATCCGAAAGTTCAGAAGATATAGCCGCTCACCATTTTACGAGATAGCAACGGCACTCACTGAGATACCGGTCGATGAACTGGAAACGATCAATCCTTTCACATTAGCGCCGTGGGCAGATCGAGTGCAAACCATGGTTGACGATGAAGACAGGACAGAGATGATGGGGGCGGATCTGGGCTGGGCTGTACGTATCGCTGTGAGCAGCTCGGCGCGAAACGGAGTGGTAGGAGTTGGTGCGGTGATCGAGCTCCCTGCATCGGTGCAAGAAGGACCAAAGTTTGAACGGTTTTCGTTTACGCTCGGCATGAGATCGGAACAAAATCCGTTCTCTGGGGAGCTGGCAGCCATGGCGTACGCGCTCAAGCATTTGCCAGAGCTGAGGTATCGCAGTATGGTGATACTGACAAGCAACAAAGCAGCCGTGCTCACACTGCGAAATCCCCGCCAACAATCCGGACAAGAGTACGTTGGATGTATATACGACGCTATCGATGTATTGAAAGACAAAGGAAACACGGTGGCGACCGTATGGGTACCCGCCAGCGCCGAACATGAACTCCTGAATGCGGCCAAAGAAGAGGCGCGAGATGCTACCCAGCAGGGCGCTATTCCGGTCACAAAGTTCCCCGGAATGCGGTCGACGACACTCAACAAGGCACGATCACAACACAAGATGGACAGATGCTTGCCAGATGATGTCGGAAAACACTCGAAAAGAGTCGATGCTGCATTACCAGGCAAACACACTCGACAGCTGTACGACAAATTGTCATGGAAAGAAGCGAGCGTCCTGGCCCAGCTCAGGACGGGCATGGCGCGGCTAAACGGCTACCTTTACAACATAAAAGCATCAGAGACTCAGCAGTGCGCATGCGGGCAAGCGAGAGAGACGGTCGACCACTTCCTATTCCGGTGCAGGGAGTGGACGGCACACCGAGCCGAGATGCTACAGTGCACCGAGACACAAAGAGGAAACGTATCGTTCTACCTGGGTGGAAAAGCACCATCCGACGATGCGAAATGGACGCCCAACATGAATGCAGTCAACGCAACAATACGATTTGCGATAGCGACAGGTCGACTCGACAACACACAACGTTGAAGGCCACAACACCTCACCTTCCCCACTAACCCACCCCACTTCAAACACCTCGTGCCTTGGATAGTAGGCGCCGCTTCAGTCGCCGTAGATAGGACTCTGAACACTTGGAGAATAGCCTTCAAGTCAGCTTGCTAATAATGTAAAACCCACGAGACCCCGCGGAGAAATGGAAAACGAAGAGGCAAAAGTAGAAACGGACGCTGTACGGTATGGGCTTTTAGGAGATCATGACAAAGCTTGGGAAAATGTAATGTAGATCATCAATAGTTGCCCTTTCGGCTCAGCCGCCGGGCGTAATAAATTGTGTGTGTGTGTGTGTACGAGTATCCGGAACAAGTTGGACCTCTGTTAAACTTTTGGGGCGAGTGGTGTGAAACTTCATGAGCTTTGCCGCTTTCCTAGTCCTTTCCTGCCAATACTTGGCCCCGGCCAATCTTGGGGAAAAAATTGACCTGACATTGATTGTAAACGCCGTCTAGCAGTCGTACAACTCGGAAGAGCTGGACGACGAACTCGACGACTCGGGCGAGTTTGAGGGGACGGACACACCTGGCGCAACCTGTCTCAGGCAGTGAATTGAATGGATTAAAGAGAGTCCTTCCGGACCGTCTCGCCGAGCTCACCTCATGCCAAGGGAGCCATTACCAGATTCATGCTAGACATAAGGCTGAAACCTGGTCCAAAATCTTGAATTTTCGCATCACCATGTTCCTTGAGGTCTCAGTAACTCGCATACGCATTTAAAGCATCCGATATCAATGTATTGTGTTATAATTGCAATTCTAAATTCTCAATCCCGTTGTCGACTTCGTGACGTCACACAGTAAAGCCGAACCTGGCGATTTGTTGAACCGGCTGTTTAAAACGCTAGAACCGGCTTTTTTAGACGCTAAAGTTGTTACTCCACTCCCTATGCTTGTTCAATTCGCCGACTCTGGCCATTAACTGCGCACGAATTGTTGAACCCATTCACTGACAACGGCTGTTTACCCAACTCTAGTGGTCTAATTCGCCAAACCCGGCCTTTATCCGCGCCAACTCTCGCTGCTCGCACAGTATTGGGGGTAACCTGCACAGGCGATGGCGAAAGTCGTGGCAACACGTCGAAGCCTCCATCTCCCTCATGCATCTTCACAAATCCAGCCTAACACGGCGCTTTGTTGGGACTGGCCGTTTAAGATCGACACCATTGGCTGTTGAATCAGTCAACTATGGCTGAAAACGCCGTTGCGAGACACCGGCATAGGTGACGGTATCCAGGATGGTAAGCGCTCCGAGACCGATCCTACTCGCTGCGCCACCTACAAGGAGAAAGGGCTAGCCAGAACCTGCGGTCTTCTATTTAGGAAGCCGGAATATCACCATTTTGGCGAGATGGACAGGGTGGGCGCAACTTCCTCGGAGATTTTCGGCCGTCTTGGCGTTGTCCAGCTCGTTGTCTTCTCCATGGCTACTCGCTCGTCACACCGGAACTGCTAGCTCGTGGGCTTGGTGATTTTTCTATTCATAACCGGTGCGGTGAGCTATCAGTGGATGCTAATTTTGCTCCATGCCTTGCAGCATAATGAGAAGAAGAAGAAGTTTATTACGCTAGCTAGCTTCTACATAATCACGGGAGTCAGTGACTATCTCATCGTGGGTGACACCTCGTCAGATAAATGTGCTACTGTACGGGAAGAGAACTAGAAGTCCTGACACGTCTCTCTACCTTCTTCTGGATCTTACTAGGCGATTAGGACCATGTAATGTACTGTACAGTACTTGATCCCCTTTAAACTATAGTGGTTCATAGCTATCTATCGTCCTATCCGTTAATTGTTGTTGCATTTTTGGGTGACTCCAGTATCAAAGAGGCTGTCACGCTTTAGAATATTATGTGCAGCTTGGATACATACCTTGAAGCTAGGCCAGAGCTGCAAAGCATGCCCTGAAAGTAGGACAGGCGCTCAGCTCAGCTCAGCGCTGCTCGATAAATAGCCATAAGCCGGCTCTGGCAGGGATGGCATCTGTGCACAGTGTCGGTGCAAAGGAGTGGCTATGTAACCTACAGCCGCAAACGCATCTGACGCAGCCTCCTCCCTTGATTAAGCCGCTTTCGCATAGTTAAAGGAAGCCACTTTGTTCTTTTCACGAATAGGTACAGGCTGATCGTATTGCACTTGATGTGGCCCCAGAAGCGACTGAGACCGCATATATATCATTGGTAGCAGCATCTGATCGTCCCGCCTGTTGGGCCTCGTGCGTCTCTGCCCTTACTCTTCCTCGCCATCGTCGCATTCGTCTCTGTACAAGCAATCAGTTCGGGATGGATCTCTCATCTCTTACCGAGATAACTACCGCGTATGCGATGGCATTAGCCTTGGTTGCCTTCACAGCAATTCTGTTCCGAACAGTCGTACCCAAAGTCTTCCACCGAGCTCCCTCCCGGCCCTTCGCTCGAGCTTTTGTAAAAATATGCCCTCCAGTACTTGTATCTGTACTTCGTATTCGAAGATACACCTTGTTTAGCTCGAGGCATATTGTCGTAAAATTTCTTCGACAAAATGGAATCATCCAACCTTGGAAACTGCAAGACGTCTTCATCTTTCTCTCGTACTTTGGAGTCAACGTAGCTTGCGTCTTCGTTGCGTTTCCGGGTCTGCCAAAGGCGGGCCTCCGAGCTGGTAGGCTTGCCTTGGTCAACCTGGCCGTACTTTACGCTGGGCCGCATCTCAGCTTCCTCGCCGATATCTTGAATGTGCCTTTGAGTACCTATCGACGCATTCATCTCACTGCAGGTCTCACTGTTTTTATCTTGGCCATCTTTCACATCGTTGTTCGAGCATTGGACCTTGATGCCTTTCCCTTGAACGTCTCGAAAAACTTGTTTGCTCTCATAGTAAGAAGATGATGTTGTCTCTTCGCCCGTCTGAACCGCCAGCTAACAAACCCCGGGCCGCGCTGTCTCTAAGCTTCCAGTCTGTGCCATTCCCGCTACTGCAGCGGTTCCTATGGTATGAATTCGCGCTGCGCGTGCACCAGCTCAGTGCGATTCTGCTCGCATATGCCCTAGTGCGTCACATACCATCCGACCAGGTCGTATATATCTACGTAGCTGCAGGACTTTTCTTGGCTGCGTGTGCCATCCAGCTCCCACTCATCTTGTACCGGCACAAATTCAAAACATCTCCTGCTGAAATAAGACTTGGCAAGAACACTATCCGTATCGTCTTGGAGACTCGACGACCGCTCAAGGTAGAAGCTGGTCAGTATGTGAACATATGGATGCCTTTCATATCGGCATTGTCAGCTCTGCAGAGCCACCCTTTCACGGTCGCCTCATGGTCTGAACAGCCCCAGAAAGAGCTGGAGATTATCATAGACCCTGCGCAAGGTTGGACTAAGCGTCTTTGGGAGTTTGCCAAGCCAGGAACAGCCAGGTCCGTTGCCATGTTCAGCGGACCCCATGGACCCGCTTTGTCATTTGAAGGCTACGGGGATATTCTTGTTCTTGCCCAAGGCTCAGGAATTTTCTCGTGTTTTCCCCATTTGCGAAAAATCATGCACGAAAGTGCTGCACCAAGTTCGGTCATAGACCGAGTACACCTCGTCTATGAAACTCAAGTTTTCTGTAAGCAAGCTTTCCACATGCGCTGTTCAGACGCTCACATTGCTTAGTCAATGGCCATGAGATCAAAAACTTTGTAAACAAAGAGTTTCTTCGAGCATCCAAGGTAGGTGTCTACGAGCTGTTACGACTCTTCCGCTGATTTTGGACAGAGGTTCCGTGCCACACACTATGCGACCGAGGCAGACACCGAGGGCAAGCCTGTTGACGAAGACGGCAAGCCACTTGACGAAGACGGCAACCGTCTTGACAAAGACGGTAACCGTGTTGACAGAGCCGGCAAGCGTATCGACGAAGACGGTAACCGTGTTGACAGAGACGGCAAGCGTATCGACGAAGACGGCAAGCGTATCTACAACATCAACGAAGACGACCCTGATAAAACTAGGTCAAGAATAATGGCGTGGGGTGGCAAAATGCCTATTGAGACAGTGCTGGAAACAGAGATTCGGCGCAGACACCCAGGAAGCAGGACACTTGTTTTGAGTAAGCGGATATCCAGCCCGTTTGAAGCTATGCTAACAGATCCAACAGCTGCTTTAGGTCCACGCTATGAAAACGAATTAAACACCATAGTCAACGGCAGATTGAGCGATAGGCTACACGTGCTTGATAGTTTTAGATGAACAGCCGATTGCGGCTTGCGCAGTTGAAGTCGTCGCCTGCTGCATGCCACCCACTTTCCACTCATAGTTCTTCAATGCGCGCAGGATAATGCGCGGTCCAACTGTTGAAGTATTGAATGTGAGACAGCATCCCTCTCAGCACTGCCGGGTTCCATTTCAGCTTGAAAAGAGGTTGCTGCAACTGTCAGTACGTACTCCTGATGTAGGAGCCAAACATACCTCTTGGAGCTCCTTCACGTCACATGCTCTCACTGAAGACAGAAATGCTAGGAGGTCACACGTGAGCCGCAGCATTTCCGGGTCGTTGATTCCTGGATTGGAGTCCTCTTCGTAGTACCCATTAACTAGCTCCATTATTAAACGAACCAAGCCTTGGGTGTCCTTGTCTTTGTCAAAATTTCCGCATTCCTCATGCCCAGCTTACAACAGATTGTCAGTAGGTAATCAGTTTCGCGTCAAAGTCCACGTACAAATCTTCACTTGCCCCTCATAATTGATAAGAACGTTGGAGCAGCTTAATCGGCCGTGCTGAAAACTTTGGCTGTGCAGATAGCGAAGGCCGTTGAGAACCTTGGTCTGTTAGACTTTGCAATGATGCGCGGAGGGGCTGTCGCAGTCACCTGTCCCAGGATGGATGCTAGTTTGATGTCATCCAGAAGACGGTTTTGGGCAACCTCTAGTAATGACATTGGCATAAAGGGCCAGGCCACTAGATAATGCTCCCCGAAGGCGAATGTATGCTCTGCTTTGACAAAGTTTTCGTGTTTTATTTTGTCGACTCTTCGTAGCTGGGGTAGGGTCAGCTTTTGTATGAGGAAATGCCCTGGCGTCGTGCTTCTGTTTTGGGCTACGACAAAACGCCGGCCTTGTCCCAGCTCAAGATTGAACAGATAGTCCCATGGCGGACACGGAGAAGCTCTCGTATGATCGTCTTTGGTTAAGTCATGACTTCCATCTTGGCCCTCTTGGCTCTGCACGTTGAGGACTGGCGGAACTCCACGCGCGGGCCGACGTACTTCATCGTCGTCTTCAGGGGCAGGAAGAAAATGGGATCCTTTGTGAATGGGTTTAGATTCAGGGCCCTTATTGCCATGGACAAACAGGGCGTCAAGCCTCTCAGGGTGGAATTGGGTTTCATGTTTCTTCCTCCTGTCCATGGCTTGCTTGGTCTCATTGGCTTATGGGGTGTTTGGCCGTACCAACCCACCCGTCTTAAGTTACCCTATATACAGTGAATCCAAGAAAAGCCAAAAACGGCTTTCATTCTTGCCTCGCGCAGTGCCATGATGCTCTTGCGCTATATAGTTGGTGCATGGCTATCGTCTGTCCGCTAGCGCATCTCAACCCACCGCACAATGTCCAACAGATCCACATTACAAAGCATTACCGATGAAAAAATCAGGCACCTCTTATGTCAAGCTAGCGTCTCGCTCGATGTGCTCAAGTTCCCATACTCGAGACCCCTGGATCAGGCACATGTCGAGCGCTTGAAGACTACATTCGGTGGCGGCCGTTGTTTGCCCCAGAGGGATGAGTATCACATACCTGCTATCGTCGACGAAAGTGCCTTGAAAAAAGAGTGGTTCCAAGACGAAAACGGCATAAAATATCTGAACCCGCCGGAAGGCTTTGAGCTACAATGTCTCCGAGGGCAACACAGAGCCACAGCGGCTCGGGGCCTTGCTTACGGCGAGAAGCGATGGATGGTTGATATATATAGTTCAGGTATGTCGCTCTCGGTCTAATGAAGCCTGAGTTAAGCCAGCAAAGCCATCAGTGAGGACGCGAAAATAGACTTCATAGAAAAGTACGACAGCGAACAGCCGCCAGATGATGGCGAGTTCTACTACAAAGTACGGCTTTACGTGGGACAATTTGGGTTGGAGAAAGCCAACTCAGTCTTATACAAACGGTGGAAAGCGCGCTGGAACAGTCTGCCTAGGACGCGCACCAAGGGCGAGAGAAACCAAGACCATCTGGAGCGGCTCCTCGGCCACCCAAGTTACGTCGCCGCGCTCGACGGCTTACAGCACCTGAGAGCTCTGTATTCTGGCCTCTGGCTGGGCTCGATTGGAAGAATGATCTCCCTGGGATGCGACGAAGTACGTTTGTTCCCTCTTCTGGCGACAAACGGCTGACCATCAGGAACTCGTCTCAGAGCTGCACAGACTCAAGTCCTTTTGGTACAAAGTCTTTGACAACAATGAAATCGACATAGCAAATTTCGACAGACACAGCCTCGAGGAATTGCAGCGAGCAGCGCCCGGAGCAAGCAAATCGCAACAAGTAAAGCTTGAAAGTAAAGTCATAGCAGGTGAGATTTTTGGGCCATTTCCCCTGGATGACCGAATGAGATTCTTCTCCAATCTTTGCGGAGCAACCACAAACATCCTAGTCCCGTCTCTTGATTCATTCTTCCGCAACCTCTCTTATCGCGAGATTTTAAAGAATTGCATGACAAGGCTCATCCACATCCGTCCCGGCAAGGAATCCTTGCGTTCATCGCTTGAATTGTCGTTCCGTACCCCAGAAAAAAAAGAAGAGTGTCTAGTACAGATAGACGATGACCATTTGGTGTGTGTCCAGGCCAGAGATGACCAATTCGACCTCTCTTACAGGCAGCTCTGGCTATACGCTATCCGTCACCACGTCTCCATGCCGCCTGTCCTAAACCCCCAGAAAGCAGGACCAAGTGGAGATCCGGCAGACAAACGCGTTCTATACGAATTTGCGCGGCTTGCCCAAGAGTTGGGGTTTCGTACCCGCAATATTGATGCATTGCTGGACGAGAACAAGGGTCCTGACAGGGAGATGGCCCGTCAGATGCTGTTAGCTGCGCGGCCGCCGAGTAGATACAGGTATCCAGACATAGAGTGCGCTATCTCGGAGGCCACGGCTCCGATGTATACTGCTGTGCTAGACCCACAAGTGCAGGGCGGCGCAGATCCGCCGGAGAAGAATAAGGTACCCCATTTGTTTGGAAAGCCCAGGCTCGAACATTTCGAACAAGACAAGTCAATTACGTTCCTACCTCAACTGCACAGCCCGTTGGGTGACCAGGGGAAGTGCCTGTCGTCGTTCTTTGTCGCGCGAGCCCACTACTTCAGCTTTTTGGGGGATAGTATCAAGACTAAGTTCAACAACATTGAGAATTTGAAACGAATACCGCTCTACAGCGCGGGCCGACGGTCAAATACAGAAACAATGAATCTATCAGGGCTTGGCAGCGGACTAGAGTCTCAAGCGGAGGAACTGAAACAGCGAAAAGAGGACCTAGAAGCGGCATGGCAAACCGGACAGCAGGAGCTGAAACAACAAAAAGAGAACCTAGAAACGGCATGGCAAACCGGACAGCAGGAGCTGAAACAACAAAAAGAGAACCTAGAAACGGCATGGCAAACCGGGCAGCAGGAGCTGAAACAACAAAAAGAAAACCTAGAAACGGTATGGCAAACCCGAAAGCAGGAGCTGGACTCTCAGGAAGCGGAACTGAAACAACGAAAAGAGGAGCTGGATACCCGGGAGAAGATCCTGAAAGAACAAGGGACGATAATGGCTAATGGATGGAAAGCCAAGAAAACGCTGGATGATAACATTGCCTACCTGCAACGACGGAAGGAGGGGCTGGAAGAGGCACTACAAGAACTGGAGCGGAAGCTAGACTCCAGGAAACCAGAGCAACAGCCACGACAAGACCTTGAGAAATCTCAAGACGAACAGCAGAACCCCGCAGAGGATTTGGGAAATCTCCCAGCAGAGAAGCAGCCAACAGAGCCAGAGCAAGCCGGCAAGGAGGCAAAGGGCGGTGCGCGTAGCGATAGCAGCCACAGCAAGACGCCATCTTTACCCAAAGTACGATTTGTAAACGAAGATGGTTTAGTGGAAGCTAGGTTCACAGATGCTCAAGAAGCTGAAATCACGAAATATGCGACAAACGTTCGGCAACGCGAATATACTTTGTGGCATTACGACCATGAAGGTGCGCCTAAGGAGGTGAAAGTGGACCAGTGCTACCACAAAGTGAAGCAGCATAGTGACTGCAGGTTCCTCATGGCAAAAAGCAAGGATACAAGAGAGTTGCCAAATTTATCCGAGCTGAAGTTGAGGGAGAAACGCAAAGAAATTGTCGTCGATGAGAATGTGGAAATTCGTCAGAGGGATCCGGAGGACGATCCTCTCAGGAAGAAACTTCGACTGGACGCCAGGGCAGAGCGGGAGGAGCGAGAGCGGGAGGAGCGAAAAAAAAGAAGAAGCGGGAACTCATTGACACGATAAAGAAAAAAAGCATCAGAAGCTCGCAGACAAATTAACGGCAGCCGAGTGGGATGAGAAGGTGGACAGGGATAAGCAGCGGGCTTTAGAACGCGTAGAGAAAGCAGCCGAGTGGGATGAGAAGGTGGACAGGGATAAGCAGCGGGCTTTGGAACGCGTAGAGAAAGCAGCCGAGTGGAATGAGAAGGTGGACAGGGAGAAAGCAGTGGCGAGAGACGCCGCAGCGAAATAATGAAAAAAGTCGACCATAACAAAAGTGAGCTAGAATGTGTGTACAGATGCAAAAGTCGTACTGGAATCTTCAACCCGGTGCACAATCTGTGCCGGCGCACACATGCGAGGCCAGAAAACATACCCGAATAAATGCACCTGTTCTGAATGTGTGCTGGTTTGTTTTGCCCAGGATATGCTGCGCCCCAGTTGAAATGTGCTGGAAGGGGAGCCGTCCGAGTAGGCTTCGTGTACTGGTATGCGTCGTATACCAGGACGCAATCTGAACCAGGAGACCCCTGCTAGTACCGCCATATCCTGGTACGTTTCTTGTACCTGTGTGTAATCTGTCCTAGGATGCCGTGTGCTCTAGGAGCCACGTCGTACTCGCATGCACATCCTGGAACATACATCATCCTAGGGCAGGTATTCTAGTATGCATATTGAAACGGTGTGCGGCTACCAGAGCAGAATCCAAACCATTACGCATCAACCAGAACCCTCAGCGAAATGGTTCGTGCATCCCAGCACAGCTCAAGCACCAGTACATAAGTTCTAGGATGCGCCTGTTTTACAAAGCAAAATGTTTTTTTACATCAGAGCGTCCGTGCATTCACAGGTTTTTTTCTTTTTAGAACAAAAAGAGTCTCTTAGGTGTTGTAAATGGTCAGACCCGGTGAGATATCATAAATTCACTACACACGCCTTTCCCACCACCTCGTAGCTCTTTCCAAGAGGGTCTCTATACTGTACCAAGGCTCCAAAAAGCGTGAACTCAATGAAGTCCCCAGTGTCGGCGGCACGGAACATATCTAACTTATCATCGGGTCCCAGTTGGGTCCCAGGACGTGGAGCCAGGCAACCGTAGGGGCGTTTGGCCTTGCGCATCACCACTCGTAGCCTATATGCGTCTTTGAGTATTTCAAGAATCGTGGTTTTGTAGTTCTTCCTCCTCCCTTTGTGATCTCTCCGTGGACAGGAGAGGCTTGAAGAATTCATGTGTGCTCTGGGCTAAAGCAGCCAATCGCTCTCCGTCGCTGTCGCCCATTCCCGCTTGTTCAATACACTTGAACGTAGACTGTCTCCAATCATTCACGGCAGCACTTAGGACTTGCTACTGTCAGCACGTACTCTCAGGCCAGCATTGAAGGCCATTCCTCCTCGTCTCAGCATCAGACGTTCGAATGCCCCCAATTGTGATTCCATTTCGTCCCCAGCGGTAGGGCTATCATCGGAAGTAAGCTGATACCCCGCACCCGAAAATTGGCTCATCGAGGACATGATCGTTCATGATGCGAAAGATTTTGGAGGTCAATATAAGCAAGCGGTCCTTCCTTGTCGACTTTTCCAAAAAACCGTAAACCCTTTTCCTTTCTGGAGGTCCGGACGATACCTCAAGCTCCGTTTCATCCAGCCTATATATCTTGCCGCGGACGAGTCCTTGTATACGATTTCTTAAGCTAGCGAAGGCCCTACTGACCTGGTCAACTGAGATATCCTCCCCGATGTTCCGGAATATTATATCCCTGAGGCTTTGGCTTTGAGCTTGCAGTCTACGGTTCTCTTGGCGCAGTCTCTGAAGCTCCTCTGAGAAGTTTCTGTTTTTAGTTTCGAGCCCTTGGCGTTCGCCGTTAAATATCTACTATGCTCTTTTGAGGTTGCCGCTAAGCTCCTGTCTGCGCTCTCTGAAACGTTTATGCTCGCTGTCGTAGAACTGGCGCGCTGACTGGAGCTCCTCGTTTAGCTTTTTGATGTCCTCTCTCTTTTCTCGAAGCTTGTCCTTTCTTCTCTCGAGCTTTGCCTCTAAACATTCGATCTCTTCTTCCAACTCGTCGTTCCTTTCTTCAAGTTTTCTCAGCTATCTGCCGTGAGCATAACGTATATCTACTCGGCCACATTTCTGTGGAATATTCGATTCCTTGCAACTCACGCTCATCTTGCCTGCCAGATTCAGTTTTCCAAATGTTTATTACCGCATTAGAACGGATGAGCGCTTTATACAAGGGTTGCTAACATCCATTGCCCGGGTTAGCAGCCGATAACTACCATTCAACCTTTTCGGCGTCCTGCTGTCGGATAGACCGGTTGACGAGGCAGCCTCCTTGGGCAGCCACATTACATTGATGACTCGTATGTCTGTATTCAAAGACGATGGCTAGATGCATTCTTCCTTAGAAGAATGAAGCCTCGTTGGATTGATGACTCGAGGTTCAATAGGGGCTGTTGGGGGCTGTAACGGAAGTCAAACGCCACTAAAAGCCAACGCTGGACAGGGGCAACAGCTGGATAGGGGACATAGGCTACAGCGGCCAAGGATAAGAGGAATCCCTTTTATAGCGATACCTGCGCTAATCTTGGTAGAACATTGTGACCCTGTGACTATCGCTTGCATTTCGCCGTAAGTGGAGGTTTAAACACTGCCATGGCCATTCCGGCCACCTCGGGCCCTTCCTGCTAAACAGTAGAACTGTCCTCAGTTCCCTTATTGCGCGCATGCCTAGGGGTGAGGGGTTGTAAGCGCCAAGTCCTTGACTGCAGCCGGGTGGGCCATTCTAACGTGCTTCACACATAACGGTAACACAGCCTATGACAGCCTCAGGCCGGCAATGCTCAGGCCGCCATCGTAGCCTCCGTCTTCGGCCACCACTCCTTAATCTCCCTCACTTTATTCCGCACCCCCATCAAGAGCACCGCGCTACCCACCCTCAGCGCAAACACCTGTGGGTGGATGGGCGAGAGGGACACGACGATGGCCAGAACATTGATGGATGAGTTTTGTTGGTCACCAAGGAACGGAAGAGAGTAGAGCCTCCTGCCACCCGGGCTCAGCTCGTTTTGGAATGTAGTGCGCTCTTGCAAGCAGATAAATCTGCATAACATCCATTGTTTTTGCATTTTTCCATTCATTATATGCATCATTTTGCCATAACCTATTATGCCCACCGAGAGTATGTCGGTCGTTCCTGCAACAGCACGAATCACAACTGTCGTGGCCACGGCGACCGATACAAGCTCGTTATGTAAACAATTGGAGCTTTAGCAATATCCAGAATCGGACTAGCTATCTCGCCGTGAGCTCTACTGACGTCCACGTATATTAACTCCCCCCAGGCCTTTGTGGTCGAGGTCTGCCGAAGAACCGTCTGTAGCTAGGTTCACTGGTGCTTCGGAAAACTACCCAAACAAGCAATCTGTCACCCTCACTACAGGTAACAACTACATAGCCCTGACGTACGAGAGCTTTTGTAGTACAGATGTCGGTTGATCTCCCCTTCCAGAACACCAGTCGGGTGACGTTGCTCTCTTCTTCTAGTAGCCTCCCCGGGTCGGCCAAGTCCACTTGACCTTGAAGAATGTTCCCAACATGCAGTGTGAAACCCGGAAAATACACTTCCATGCCGACCACGGAATATTCATTGGAGCACAGAGAAGATAGTAGCAAATCCGTATGTGATGTGTCGACTTGACAGCCTTCAGCGTAAGCCAAAACGAGTGCTACGTAGGGGAGTTTCGATTTCTCCCCATCAATCCGGTCTAGATTTACGAGATCACGTCCGACCAAAACGGGATACATGCCTAGGGACAGAACTTTCTCTATCCAGGGGCTTTTAGACTTGAAAATCTTGTCCCAGATATGGATGCCCTCGATGTGGCCAGGGTAGAATTCGTATTTGGCATTCCTATGGGTGCGTATATACCTGGCTTTGTCACGGAGTGAAAGGTGCGAGGTGATGCTGTGCAAAAGCTCAATTGGCAACTCAGAAAGGCAGCCCATACTTTGTTGTTCCAGTGCAAATGAACATGCTCGTGGGCTGACCAGCTTATAAGAGTTTAACAGGTACCGAATCTGCTTCCTCCTGTTTTCCGACTATACGCTACTTCCGCCCAAACAGCACAGCGAACAATCAAGATTGGCTTCACTCATATGCCGCACGCGGGCTGTACGACAGCGCCGATTGGCTCCGCCACCACCGCAGTTTTGTCCGGTTCGCCTGATCATGGCATATTCGTCTCCCACCTACCCTTACTGTAGCCTGGACTGGCCCTTGTCACTCCGGCTCCTGATGCAGCCAAATATCGCTTCATTTTGCCCGCATTAACCACTTTTCCAGCCTTGCTTCTCGGATATAGTTGAGTATATAATGTGGACAAAGCTCTTGTTAGTTTGGCAGCCCGGTCGCACGTCCTTCATCTTTATTCAAGATCTTGCCGCAGATGACGAATGAAAAGGACAGGCAGCTGGATCTTGTCTGCGATGGGCAGTCCGCAGGCGAGGATGTCCACCTCGGAGCTCACAGCGACCTCGAGGCGCACGATATAGACACACTCGAGGCGATGAACAACGTTGGTGTTCATGACGCCGAGCAGAATAGGCTGAAAGAAGCCGAGTCGATGTACCTGCAGGTTCTGCAGGTTCTATCTCGCTCTACAAACCTGGAAGAACGACCTCGCATGCTAAAACATATGGTCACGAATAACTTGAGCATCGTCTACGCAGCGCAGGGTCGACTCAAAAAAAGCGAAGAAATGTATCAAAGTGTTCTAAAAGGTTACATTAAAGAACGTGGATCGCACGACTCGTTAACTTTAGACGTTTTGAATAGCCTGGGTCTACTCTACGCCGAACAAGGGAGAGTCGAGAAGGCAGAGGCAATGTATCAGCAGGCTTTACAAGCCAGCAACACAGAACGAGGTGACACGTCCATTTTCCGGGTGTACAACAACTTCGGCATGCTTTGCAGAAGTCAGGGGAGGTTAGAAGAGGCAGAGGAAATGTATCGCGCGGCTTTAGAAGGATATGAAGAAAGGCTCGGAGGGAATCATCCGTCTACTCTTGACGTTGTCAACAACCTCGGCGTTCTCTTCGCTAACCAGTCGAAGCTACAAGAAGATCAGCAGCTGTTGCAGCAGAAGCTACAACGTGCTGAGGAGATGTTTCAGAAGGCGGTAGATGGATATCAGCGCCAACTAGGATGGAGCCATCCCTCAAGTCTTGGAGCCATCAACAATCTTGCCCGCTGCTATGCAGATCTGGGATGGCTGGATAAAGCTGAAGAGTATTACGGTTGGGCTCTGGCAGGGTTCCAGAAATGTTCCGATTCCAAATACTCCACGGTTCTTCGAAACATACATGATCTACGAGGACAGCTTTACGGTGATGGTCTTGTTACAGTTCCGGAAGAAACGGCGCTGATGTACAAGGATACCGATGTGCCGAAATAGTTCAGATAGCATAGCCTCAACGAACTAACTGTCTCCGGGGAGTCTTACTGTACCATCCACCCGACGAGGTTTATTTAAGCGACTGTTCCTCGCGTTCATGCATCTTTGGGTACGGCGTACATTAAAAGAATGGAAGCCCTGCTTGTCTTTACACTAGGTACCCATCGCATTCCAATGCTGAGTCAACGTACGGCCAACGCAGTGCTTTGTTCCTTTGTTGCTACATCACCCGATATGACGTCCAGCGTTGCCGTGCTGTCTGAGTTATATTCTCTGGATCCTGACACTCACCTGGTCCGGCTGTGTCTGCGTTCCCTCTGTGCCCTCTTGCTCTTCTCTGCCGCGCTAGTCATGCCCCAGAGCTTCGTGGTCCACTCTGCATCTCTTCTTGATTGCAGGGACAATTGTGATTGCGGCTCAAAGCACGAATTAAGCCTACAGCCGTCGACCCATCACGAATTCGTGAGGTTTAGCATCTAGTCTCGCGGAACACAAGTCCACGCAACAGAGCCAGCTGTCAAACGCCGTCTCTTCAGCACGCCTCATGCACGCCAATGCAGTGCTGGTGTCGGCCGGTGCCAGAGGCGAGAGAATGGTTCCATTTAGTCTTTGTGTGCTCATAAGGGTTTTGCTAAATCCTTTAAGGCCTTTCAAGAGAGATCAGATTTCGATGCCTCTGGTGAGTATTTGCAGTTTCGAGGATGATAGATTCCCCCTCGTGCAGGCTTGCGTAGAGAAACTCGGCGTCTGGCTGGACACAACTCGCATCTGGTAGCCGTCTTCAGTGCTACCGCAAGCATGTAAGAAGTGATTTGCGTTTTCACCGTATTCGGGCCGCCCAGAGCGGTTGAGCGCGTATCGACGATTAGCTGGTCAACATATCGGGGTGAGTGATCTGTGAGAGTTAAATCACCTTTACACTGCGATTGCACACTGCCCTTGGTCTGTGCTGTTCGTCATGATATTTTATGCTATACAGTGAAGTTTGCGACTGGCGACACTGTCGCAGAGGAGAGCGAACAAGTGGGAATAAACAAGCTGCGGCCCCCCCCCCTGGCTGGACTCCAACAGGCATGCCCGTTGAACCCCTCTTCTTTGATCCCGCCACAGGCCAAGACACCGCAGGCCGATATTGCCAAATTGGGAAAGACCATGGGCTGTACGGCGGCGCCGATTGGCTCCGCCGCCACCTCGTCTGGGCAAATCCATGATAGCCGTGACACCGATCTACGCGTCGACGCTTGATCTTGACCCCTACGCTGCGTGTTCTTTAGGCTGACCACGAGAATATTAGACCGCGGAGCTAGCCAATGACTAAGTACCCAAATTGTTTGTGCGCAGGTTAACACAGGCACCACGGCCACGACTTGTCTCGTATTGTAAGTGCGGCGATGTCGTGTAGGGATCCGGTGCATGACTCTTAGACGAAAGGCTACAATTTGCGGCGCAGCAGTACTCTACCTCTAATCATAGATTCAAGTAACCGATTTCATTCAACAAGGAATGGAAGACAGTGAAGCCCCGGACGGTGATACTTGCAGTTCGTGCTAAATGGTACCTATAACCCCCCCACTAGAACAGACCCATTCATTCACCTTAAGTAGTGGCCCAGATTATGTCTAATTTAGCCCTTTACAGCGGCCCGCTCGCGCGCTGGTTCCTACGGCATAAGACCCCCGACCAATTCCGCCTCGCAATACGCCTCGACCAAGACTGGCGTTCAAACGAAGCGACTACGACATAACATCACCATGTCCACGTATAACCAAACGTGGTTGCCGCCATTGCATTACTCCTCAGTTGCTTGCACGGGCCCCTTACGTAGTCCACTTACACGGGCCGCTTATACAGGCCACTTACACGGTCGGTCTGGTAGTGCCCCCCTGTTAGTCTTACCGGTCCTGGCACGGCTAGGACCCTCGTAACCGGGCAAGGCCCGTGATAGACCCGCTGCCGATGCGGCGGGCTAAACCCTCTCTCCCTTACCTGCTCGTCGAGGGGGCCGCCCCGACGCCTCCCCTAGCCTCTAGGGGGGGGGCACCCCCTTCCTTCTACTAAGCGCGTCGCTGCACTTAGTCACTCACCATCGTTCCCGGGTCTTTTACGATCCGACGCTGCCCCGAAAATAGGATATGGGTTTTCTTCCCTATAGAGGGTTTTTCCTATATTAGTTAAAGATAGAAGATCTAGAGCTCTTAGAAGCTAGCTAGCGTAATAAACTTCTTCTTCTTCTTCTTCTTCTTCTTCTTCTTCTTCTTCTTCTTCTTCTTCTTCTTCTTCTTCTTCTTCTTCTTCTTCTTCTTCTTCTTCTAGCCCTTTACAGCAGTTACAGGCATCTCAGCGGAAGAGTCTACAGACTCAAGGCAAGACTGTGCCGTTTTCTCATCGTTGTAACATCTCAACTTGCTACCGCAGAGCCCAGACTTTGCTTCTGAGTTCCACTCCTCTATCCTCCTCGTCCATCGACAGCGAATCCCCCCTGGCATGACATACAGCATGATCCATATCCCCAGGCTCCGACCCTGGCGCACAACGGCTACGGCCAGGTAAGCCGCAAAGCTCTCATAGTATCCAATGCCCGCATGCAAGACGATGCAGGAGGTTAAATCTTCTTCGCAGAACAATCCTTACGCCCCGGACCAGTACGAGATGCAAGGTTTCTCGTAGCAAGATGAAGTCGATGCAAGATCGCAAGACAAACGTATTTTGCGTGCTAAAGGAAACCTCTAGTGAGGCATTATCACAAAATGACATGTCGTTCAGGGTTTTGCCGCCAGATGAGGATTGAACAGGAGAATGCGAACAGAAGGAGCTATGGCACACATCTATTCAACTTCATCCATGCTCATACTTCATGACCACTGCGCATTCGGTGAGAACTGTATCACCAGCACGCGACCCCTGTCGCAGCCGATGGCGACAGTCTATCCTCTAACCGCAAACTGCCGCGGTCGATGCTCCGGAGGCAATCAAAGTACACTTCTCCCACCCTTCATAATCCACCTACCATCAGGGCTAATGCCCCAGCCGTTAAGACTTACGTCTTGAATAAAGGCCTCAGTCGGTTGCGTATCAATAAGAGGCGGATCCAAGTTCAGCACTCCGAAACTAGTACAGAGCAGCAAGTTGTTTGCTGGTTCGAATGAGAGGTAAGTTGACAACCGTCGGGTGTCGAGCGTTTGCAGACACGTACCCCTTGTCGGATCCCAAACTTTGATTGTGGTGTCGTACGAGGCTGAGGCAAGCCGCTCACCATCCGTCGAAAACGTCATTGAGCATACAGATTCGCTGTGGCCTTCAAGTGTGAGCAGACATGCACCGCGATGCGAATCCCAAATCTTGATTGTTTTGTCGCAGGAGCCAGAGGCAAGCCGGCGGCCATCCGCGGAGAAGATGACCACCCTTGCGGTGTTTCTGTGGCCCTTCAAGGTGTACATACACGCCTTCTTGGTTAAGTCCCAGATCTTGACTGTCTTATCCCCGGAGCCTGAGGCCAGGAACTGGCGATCCGCCGAGAAGGCGACCGAGTATACCGCATTTGTATGCCCCGTGAGCGTTTGTAGACATACGTTGCTAGTCAGGTCCCACACCTTGATTGTCTCGTCACAGGAACCGGAGGCGAGCCAGTAGCTGTCCGCCGAGAAGGCGACCGACAAAACCGAATCGCCATGGCCCTGAAGAGTCTGTAGACACTCACCCTTGGCAGTATCCCAGATCTTAAGCATGCCATCCTTTTCCGAAGCAGAGGCCAATCGCTGGCCGTTGACTGAGAAGACCAGCGAGCAAACGGCATGATCGTGGCCCTTGTATCTTTGTAGATACGGGCTGTCGTTCAGATTCCAGAGCTTGATTGTCTTATCAAACGAACCCGAGACGAGCCGCTGGCCATCTGCAGAGACGGCGAGTGTGGTCACTGGGCCGTCGTGGTCCTGGAGTGTTTGGAGGGTTGCGCCCGTCATCGAATCGCAAATCTTCACTGCGAAATCCTCTGAAGTACTGCCCAAGGTGAGCCTCTGGCCATCTCCCGAGAAGGCGACAGAGCACACCGTATTGTCGGCCTTGAGCGTTCGAAGGCACAGTCCCGCCACCAGATCCCAGATCTTGATCGTCTTATCAGACGAGTAGGAGACAAGGCCTTCGCCATCCTCCGAGAAGGCGACAGACCTCACTGAATCACAGTGGCCCTTCTTTTGGTGGCCTCTAAGCCTCATTTCGCACACATTCGTTGCTGTATTCCAGATCTCTACTCCAGCCTCATGGAACAAACCCAAGGCGAGCCACTGGCCATTCGGTGAAAATGCAGCCGAACATGCCACATCAATGGTCTCTAGAGTCCGCAAGCATAAGCCTGTCACCGGATTCCAGGTTTTGATCGTTCTGTCGAATGAATACGGGACGAGACGCTGGTCGTTGGTCGCAAAGGCGATCGACCTAATTGGGCCATTATGACCTTCGAGTGTCTGCAGACACTTGCCCGTATCCGTATCCCAGACCTTAATGTTAAATGAGCCCGAGGCCAGACGCTTGCCGTCTGACGAGAAAACGGTGGTATGAACCGGTCCGTCATGGCCATCTAATATCCGAAGACACTCCCCTCGCAGCGGATCCCAGATTCTGATAGTTCTATCAAACGAACCAGAGGCAAGAGACTGCCCATATTTTGAAAGGGAGACTGTGTACACTGGGCCATTGTGACCCTTACAAGTGTGTAAGCGTGGGCTCGAGTCGAATTCAGCAGGCGATGTACTCCCTATCCAGTGAGGAACCAGTTGCGCAAATGTTTGCCGAAAAGCACTGGCTTTTCCCGGTGCAAAGAAAGCCCAGAACAGTACGCCTGAAGCGGCGCTGACTCAATTGCTGGGCGAAAGGCAAGCACGAAACGTTCGGCATCGCGCAGAAATGCCTTCGCATTGGCACCGGCAACAGGCTACATTGTCAGCACGCGAGAGTAAAATTCATTTGTATGTGAGACCTACATGTGCCATGCTCTGCAATTCCTGTATAAGGTTGATGCTCTCCGAAAATTTACCCATAAGACTGAGCGCTTCAAGCCAGTGCAGGAAGGAGCGTTGAAGAAACAAATGGACTCGGCTACCATCTTCAATCGCCCTCATTGTGCCCTTGAAGTGGCGGACCCAATGAAGGCACGCATACTGGACTTCGGGAGGCAAACAGCTCTCAATGGTAGCCATGTCGATGTGCTTCCGACGTTGTCCGGGTGAGCGCAACCCGCAAATATTATACTTCAGGCTCCCGCTGTCACAAAGCAATGCAAGGCATCACGCAGCGAGCATCTCGTGCGTATCTCGCGTATCATGAAGCAACACACCTGCATCGCCCTGGGCGAGTTGGTCTCGGCACGGTAGGTGTAACGACGTGATGAGATTAGCTCCATCTGGTGATGCGTTAAGGTCCGTATAGTCGTGGCCAAGCAGCCCACGGACGGCCTCCGTTGCCGTTGGTTTCTCCAGGCCCATATCAGGTAAAGCCATCGAGGAGGGTAGCACAAGCATCTTGGTTGAAGGGCTGCCACTTGCTTCGATAGTCAAGTGTCTCTGGTTCTGGTTTACAGATACAATGCATGCCATCCAGTGTAAGTCTGTCTGATGCTCGGCAGGTGTGCGTTCTGGATCCGATCGTGAGCTCCGCCGTGGCGTGGGAAGACATGCGGGGTTGCGTGTGTCAAATGTGATGGGAAGATGCCATGCATGTGACGGTTATAGAGAGTCAATTGGCCTTGACCACTGCCCAAGTCAAGGGGACGAAGGTCCCAGTTATATACACAACAGCGGTGCCCAAGTGGGTCGGGACGCCTCCTCGGCTGGGGCGGAATATCGTTTGACACGCGGTACGTCCGGCGGCATCCCGTGGGACCAAAAACCTGCTTCCTGGCAGTTTTCAGTGACTGCTCCTGGTCCCTTCAACAGGGGTTGTCCTGCACAGAGGAGAGACAAGAGGAATCTGAGTCGGCGAACCGATGTGCTCAGCCTTCTCCTAGTTAGGATGAGGGTGCTCGTCGTCAAATCTCTCCGACACGGCTGGCACCCCAATGTGACGGCGCCTACTCTATCCTCTGTCTTTTACTATGCGGTAGCAACCCAGCATGTCAACCCTCGCGGCCGTCGTCTTCGGCGTTCGGGAGACCGCGGAGCTTATTGTGGGATATCTCGTGGGGATGGACTTCTTGCGCTCCTTGGAAATCACCACGGCGTTACGGGACCGCAACCGACCGTGGTACGTCCACATTCAGCAGCTCCTGGGGTGTGCCAGCATTGCGAGTCTTGGAGGCTCAACGATCTCTCATCCGAGAGATGTATACAGGTCCTTGGCCCTCACCATTGAAGCCATCAATAGCAGGAAAGCGCCATCGTGCATCGTCCAGGATATAGCTGATGAAGGGGTGTGAATACGTCGACGTTCACGTTTACATCAATTGTTGACGGTTCTCCTGCCAAGGAAATCTACCAACTGGAAGGCGGTTATTTCCGTCTCAAGGAAAATGCGTATGGCGCACACTGGATTGGGTATGACGACGAGGGCTTGGTTCTGTAGCCGCTGATATATAGCTGCACGAGGTCTTGTTGACGGGGGCCCAGGTACCAGACAGGGACTGGGGCGACATCATTCATTCCATAGCCCTGGCGGATTTGGAGTACTTACTTCATACGCCCTATGAGCTAAATCCACTGATCGTGGAGACCTTGATCTTAGAGGAGGCTTTAGCTTTGGAGCTAGTTTAAGTATCTATACTGTACACCTGGTATACAGAATAGTCTTGGAATGCCCTGCTCTTGAATCCTTGGGTCGATGCGAGTTCGGCTGTGATCGTCCGCAGGAGGCACCTCAGTGGCCGGAACCCATTTTGGGTCAGTGAAGATGTATCTCCAGAAGATGTACATCCAAACTGTGTTGCGGCGTACTCATCCGAGCGATTAGCACGGTTCCGGAGCTGATTGAAAATGGGATCAGCTGAGATATACATGACAAAAGCGAACACGAGAAGGCTCAGCTCCAGCAAGAAGCCCCGGTAAGGCACAATTGTGAAAGAACAGGTAGGTTTAGGAACTACAGATTGAAATCATCAAGAGCTTTCTCATGTTCTACGGTGAAAAGTTTATGATGAAATATATTCAAGTTCATCTATAGTAAGCGAACCCCCGTGGTGGGTGCTTCACGACTGAGTGAACATGTACACGCCAGAGTCACGCGGAAACTTGTCTGATGCAGCGATCTGTAGCTCTCTGTGATGGATCGGAAAACTCAGCGATGGTGGCTCTGTTGAGACTGTGGACAGGCAAGGAAAGGAACACGTTGACATTGGTCTCGCGCCAGCTACGTTTCCATTGCGGGGGCGGGTTAAAGCCGGAGGGAGCCTCTGAATAGTTACACCCGGCTCGATCCATACGTTGGTGTCGCTCCTGGTTATGATTTGGGCGTCTAGCATCAATCGGTATGTCCTCTCGTCCAAGACGTGTGCCGTCGTCGCTGGTAGCGGCAGCCGCCGTGTAGCAGTTTTGTCAACGCCAATCAAGGCCAAGGAGGGCCAAGGCCACGTACAGCCTCAAGCTTGCGTCTCAAGCTTGCGTCTCAAGCTGACGACATCGCCAAGAGCCTCACTCCTGGAGGTTCCCTTTTCTTATGTATATAATGACTATTATTTCTTGTTCAATTAGATAGAAATCAAGCTCTCTTCATTCTATGATTCTGACTGCATCCTGACGGTTGACAAGTTTACCAAGTCGGCACGGGTCCCCTAAGCGCGTCATGCCGCGAGCGAGGTCCCTCTCCGCCTTACATGCAGACACCGTGCGAGGCGAGGAGAGCCGCAAGACGACGGTCGGGAGAGGCAGCGAAGAAGCCCAGCCGCTTGGAGGCCGTTCAACGATGCCGTGCAGTGGTACTTGGTGGGTTGGCGCGATGCGTAGCATAGGTGGCAGGGCTGTATCGACGCGTCTTTAGGAGTGACAGGGCACGAACACATAAGGTTGACTAGGGGCAGCAGGCTGCGAGGACGAACGGCGGCAGGTTAGGCTCGTAGCATACCCAGCCGTGCAGATGAAAACAAGCCAACTCAGCACGACCGTTGTATCTAGCTTGACTTCATGCGCCACAAGGTGTAGGAGGTGTGCGGATAGGATGGACGTGGGCAGTGCCGCCAGTGCAAACCCTCGGCACTTCGCGCAGCTGTGACAGCATGTAGTGACGACTCTCATAGCAAGGGTGATGCTTGCGTACTGGTCTTACAGGGCATTGGCCGATGACGAGGAGCGAAGCCTGTTGAACGTCACAGCGGAACACACAGGATCCAGAGGATGAAAGGAGTGCGTTAATCCTCTAAGCAAGAGATGCCACCAAGGTGGGCTATTTATGGGAGGCGTAGGCTGGACCCTGCACGTGATGTGTCATGATGTTCAACACCGCCCCTCAGCCAAGCCTGACAATATATCCCTCGCATCCAACAAAGTGAAGCTATCTACGGTATTTCTAGCAGCAATTACAAAGGGAAGATCAGTGAGCGACTTGGGCTGTGCCCAGGTTGAGTTGCCTGATGAATTGAGCATGTTTGACTGGCGTAAGTGCCTTCGTTAATCCATCGGCAGTCATCTCGTCTGTACTGACTTGATGAAGTTGAAAGTAGCCATCATTGGTGCGGTTGATGATCCACTTGTATCGGATATCAATATGACGCGTGCGAGCCGTGTTGTTCTTGTTCAGTACCGCCAATCTGGCGTTCTGGCTGTCCGTGTATAGGACCAACGGTCTCGTTTGTGGCATTTTTAGATCAGCAAGGAATTGTGATATCCACAATAAGCTCATTCCTGCTGGTGTAAGGTTGACGAATTCGGCCTCGGTTGTGCTCGTCGTCACGAGTGTCTGCTTGGCCGACTTCCAATGGATTGGTCCTTCAGCAACAAAGACAATGTGGCCCGCTGTCGAGAAGCGGGTTATTGGGTCAGTTGCGAAGGACGCATCCGCATATACACGGGGCTTTAGGTCCGCGATATGGTAATTGCCGCCTAGGCAAATGCCGTATGACTTGGTGGTTGATATGTATCGGAAGAGATGCTTTAGGATCTGGGTGTGGATCTCGGTTGGGCCCTGATTAGCCTCACACAGTCGTTGGACCGTATAGGTGATATCAGGTCTTGTGCCCATGGCTAGGAAGTTAAGACTGCCGGTTCTTTCAAGCCAGTCTGTAGATGGCATCGCGACATCCAGTTCCTTCCAGTTGGCCGGGATCTCAGTCTTTGTGGGCCAGGGGCTCTGTGCCTTATTGAGTTGTTGGTCGGGGAAGAATTTCTCTATGATCTTGTTGGCGAATTTCTCTTGACTGATCCAGATGCGGCGCTGTGATCGATCTCTCTTGATCTCAAGACCTAGGAACTCTGTTACGTCACCAATTTCCTTGATCTTGAACCGCGAGGCAATCGAGTCAGCTGTGTCTTTGACCATCTGTGTGGTTGGTGCCGCAATGATCATGTCGTCAACGTATAGAAGTATATAGACTCCATCGTCTCGTCGGAAGAGACAGAGCTCCGATGCAAGTGGTGTAAACCCCAGTTCTTTGAGATATGCGCGGGCTGTGTCAAACCACCACAATGGTGATGTCGGAAGCCCATAGAGTGCTCGTTTCAATAGACACACTCGTCCGGTACTATCATCAAAGCCCTGTGGTTGCTTCATATACACTTCTTGTCTTGCCTCTGCATTAAGGAATGCAGTCACTGCATCGTATTGGCCCCATTCTAAGTCCAGCAGAGCAACAACAGTACAGAACAGTCGTACTGATGTCATATGTGCTACTGCAGCATAGAGATCTTCTAATGCGTATGAGTCCTTCATTTGATCACCTCGCACAACCCATCTGGCTCTTGCGTAGGGATCAGCATCGTTTGGATACTTCTCATCATAGACCCAACGGCCATCCAGTGCAACTTTGCCTGGCGGCAGTTCAACAAGGATCCAGACGTCCATCTCAATTAGGCTCTGCAATTGTTTCTCCATTGCCGGCAGCCACTTCGACTTATAGTCGTTACGCACACGGGCGTCAAACCAGTTCTTTGGCACGCGTGGCTGGTTGAGATGTTCCCTGATTGTCATTACTGACCACATCGGTATTAATGGGCGTTCTGCCTGTGCCCGTCTGATATCTTTCTCTCGATATATTACGTTGATGTATTTGGCTGCCTTTGCTGCTGCAATTGAGGCCCCATTGTCTGAGTAGTCCTGTCGCGGTTGACTGCGCAGGCTACGATGTGAAGTCTGGCTGGGATCGTTGTTGTGTTGATCAGACACTAATTCCCGGCCCATCGGCTGTTCCGATGCTGGATCTTCAACATCCTGTTCCTCAGAAAGTGTACCAGTTACCCGTACAGCTGGGGTAGGTTGTTCCTGTTGTAGGTCCTCCTGTTCTTCTGGGGCAAGCTGGTTCTGAGTCTGTAATTGTTCTGCCCTATCTTGTTGGGCCGGCGTATAGGGTGGTGTGTTTTCTTGCAAGGTGTCCCGCGGTGTATTTGATCGTGGGTTCTTATCCACGTCTGTGTGTGTAGGTGCCTGTGTTTCTGGCCCTGTGTCTTGATGAAGCTCTTGCTCAAGCTGCTGTTGGCTAGCATCGCTATCATCCATTTGATCAACCTCATCAATATCTGACAGTATATTGTGTGGCGATTGTAGAGGTGTTCCCAGTGTAATCTCTGGGGACAGTGAATTCCGGTCTGTTGAATGAGTTTCTGGTGTTTGTGTGCCAGATTGATCCGGATGATGATCCTCTAGTTGTTGTTGGTTGTTTGGGTCTGTGCCCAGCTGTTGGCTTGGATCTGTGCCAAGCTGTTGTCGCGTTTCTGTGTAGATGATCCGGCCAGAACCTTCAAGGTCTGGTTCAACGAGTTTGGCTTCGTATTCAATCGTTGGATCTGGGCGGGCTTTGTTGTTGGGTCCCTCGTGGAAGCGAACATCGCGCGCTCGGACGACTCGTTGTTCTTCAGGGAGCCAGATCTTATAGACGTGGCCATGTAGGCCTTCCATGCCGACAAGGTTGCCAATCTTAGCCTTGCTAGCCATTTTCTGGCTGCGGACTTGTTTTTCCTTTGGGATTGTGACGTAGGCTTTACAGCCCCATGTGTGGATGTGCCGGAGATGTGGTTCATACGGCAAGTTGATGATTTTGAACATCCGTTGAATTGGGCTTTGCCAATTGAACCGTCTGGCCGGAAGGAGATTGTGAATATATACACTCGTCTCCATGAAGAGAGGCCATAGTTCCTCTGGGAGCTGTAGTTGGATGAGTGTTGTGCGAGCTCCAGTCGTAATGTCTTTTCCTGCTTTTTCGGCCCGGCCGTTCTGTTCATGGGCGTAAGGCGTCGTGTATTTATTCTTGACCTTTTCTTTGGTAGCCCATTCATCGACCTTGTCTGATTTGAACTCGCCGCCGTTGTCAAAGACGAAGACTTGAACTTCATGCCCGCCGCTCATCTTCTCTACCTTTCCTTTCCATTCCTTTAGTCTTGGCAGCGCGAGTTTCTTCCTGGTCAGGAACATGATCCATTGGAAACCAGTATATCCATCAATGCCATGAAGCGACCAACGGTAGCCACCATATCCAATTGGTGTGTGTTGCAGTAGATCCCAGTAGACGTGGCTTAAGAATGCTGTTGGCTTAAACCTAGCCCTGCTGATGATAGCGTCTGCTTTACCAAGGTGGCATGCCTCACAGTGGAAGGCCTTGATTGATGATTCATTCAATTGGATTCCAGCTGCAGCGCAAGCCCTTCTGACTCTATCCGGACCAGCATGCATAAGTCGGTGGTGCATTAGGCCGTAGTCAACATCCTTAGTTGTTGCTCGGTTGGGAAGGACAGAGAAGTTGAAGTACGGCGTGGTGATAATCCAAGACAGTGGCCATAGTCCGGGGGACGAAGGCATCATAACAGCCAAGAATGAATAGTTGGTGAGTAAGGTTCAATAGTCGGCAACCAAGACTCAATAGTCTATGGCCACGACCAATAGTCCGTAACTAAGACGTAATAGTCGGCTCCGATCGTAAGCCGAGGTCACATCGTCAGCTCCGAAAGGTTGTCGTTAGCTTCCGAGATGGAGTTGGATTGATAATGGTGCCGAGGTTGTCGGTAAAGTTCGGCAACCACTTGATCGTCTCTCTGTCCTGTGCCCGCCCCTGTGGTCATGATTGTCGTGCCGTTGACCTGGGCTATGCGTTGACGTGTAGTTGTGGGCATCAGGATGGTGTTTGTAGAGACATGTAGTCGACGCTGTGCCAGCCTGAGCAACTAGTTAAAGTGTCAGGCTGTTGTATGATTGCATATCAACGGTTGTGTCAGTGGAATTGACGAGGGCTCGTAACCTGTTGAACGTCACAGCGGAACACACAGGATCCAGAGGATGAAAGGAGTGCGTTAATCCTCTAAGCAAGAGATGCCACCAAGGTGGGCTATTTATGGGAGGCGTAGGCTGGACCCTGCACGTGATGTGTCATCATGTTCAACAGACGCCGTCTACGACGCTGACGCCTCAAACTAAAGCGTTGTCGGTCACCTCTACTGGTAGTCCCGAGGCATCGTCGAAACAGCATGACACCTCATCGGCTTCCGAATCAAACTCGAATTCTGCTCGGGCGCCTGGAGAGATAGCCCCCTCTTCGCAGTCTTCTCCAACTGCGGGTGGAACTGGGCAGTCTTCAGCAACGACTTCCGATACAGCCGCAGCGGCGACCGATGTTTCCTTGACGCAAGCAAACCCTGCAACCCCTTCATCAACGACTTCTTCCGCAGCTACAAAAGCTAGGCAAATGACGCGGTCTACGAATACAAATACCGACGCCGAAATGCATCCATCTTCGACGGCAACAGCCGCGCCTACCTCAACGCAGGTAGCTTCGACCTTCTCCGGAGCAGATACCACTTTAACGACTTCAAAGCCTTCTTCAACAGCTGCAGGAATCAACCCCACTGCGCGGCCTTCTGCGCGTACAGCCACAGATGTCACTTCCACGATCTTGTCTATAGGACCTGAACCCGCGGCAATCTCTATTTTAGACACTTTCTGCCTCACCGAAGGACTAGATACCTTTTACAGGACTGATCCTGGGTCACAGCATTGGTTGGCTGACACCTTTTGTCAGGAGAAGAGAAAGCCCCTGGGCCGAAACAACCCAAGTTACGTCCAACATTATTGGTGGAAAAATAGCCCTTACTATTACTCTATGCATTGGACCGGTTGGGACAAGGGATGTCCGACCGCAGAAAAAGCCGATAGCACATTGTGCGCGGAAATAATGAAGAAGAATTTTGATAGTTGTAAGTGGCTTGTCTCGGCCGTAAAGTGCAAGCTAACCACGTGGCTGTCAGGCAACAATGGTGGCAACGGAGGGATCACAGAGAAGGACTGCGTGATTTATGAATTCCGACGTCTTACATCACACTTTGCGTCCTACGTATCTGTCTCGCAATCTTCTACTATGACGAGGGGTACAGCCGCATCATCACAGCGGGCCTCAAACACGGATCCAACTACGGCGCCGACGCAAACGACTACGGCGAAGGGCGGTACGTCCATTCCTTCACCTGCTTCTTCGACACCTTCGACCACGGAGGCGACTGCAATGACGACGCAACATGGATGAGTTACCTTGGGTATCCAGACTATGCTCGGCAAGCTTCTATTCACCTCGTAAACACTGTAAACAATTGGGAAAAATTAGGAATGAGGCTTTTATTTAACCTCTGAGCTATCTCAGGTCTGGTTGTTATAGGAGGGATGGTTCGTCCGTGACTCACAAAATTAGGTCCTCGCAATGCTCGTAGCGCCCGTGCTGGGTTGTCTAGCCAGAGTAAGAATTTAGCAGAATGATTTCCGAATACTTTCTGGATATAGTTATAGGCCAGTCCGCTAAATTAACTCAGTAGAAATGGGGGTGAGGAGGCAGCGTAGAGGAAGACTATGTCCAGTACGAGTTTCGACCCCCCACACTCGAGTACGCAGAGCAGGGACGCCTTGCGGTATTCTGTTTGTATTTTCTTACTGACGAATCGTCTTGTATTTATCAAATTATCTCGCCTATAGAGACCGGCACTGGTACTCGTCATCCTGGCCTGCAAAAGCTGCTCGCATTGGCAAATCTCCTATGCTTGGTATTTGTGTGTCACGCAACATTCCGATGGCCGGCGCCGTCTCGTAGCCGGTAGCCAGGGAGGCATCGTTTTACGTTATCCGGTAGGTATATTTCAGGCACTTACCCGCCATGGTACTAAGTAGCCCCACGATCTACCCAGAGAACATACGTCCGCTTCATGGGTATCCGCTCGGGAGCTGATGTCCCAAGAGATGCTATTGCTAACGTCTAATTAGCTGTCCCGACCCCGTATATTAGAGTATCATGGTCGTATTTGCATCCAGATCATAGATGCTCATATTGCTGATGTACAGGCGGCTGCGCTACGCTCCGTTATATTTCAGAAAGGACTCATGCAACCATTGCTATGGAATCTACTTGTCGCAAGCTTGGAACAGATACGACAGAACCATATTTACTGCCACATCGTCAGCTGTCCAACTGTAGTGTTCCCACCACGGCACCCACATCTTCCCCAGGAAACCAATGTCTCCGCTCTTAACAATTGCTGGGCTATCTCAGAGGAAGGCTGCGCAAACCCTTCGGGCGAGATAAGCGGGGGTGATGTCAGCCAAATAGAAGGAACGCGTGATGCTTAGCAGGCAGGTCGAGGCCGAAGCCATCGCCGCCGCCAACGACTGCACGAATCGTCGTCCAGACGGGCTACATTGCACTTTTCGAGGCTACTTTCTTCACATTTAGTTGCCAAGAAAGCAAGAAAATAGGGAAGAATGGCTCGCGACTAGGACGATGGTATTGGGAAGGTATATGGTTGTCCGCAACTTTCCCCAGGTACAGTGCTTTCTCGGCCAACAGAGCAGAGTACTGTAATAGCTATCGGATAGACCCCGAAATCACTGTACTGGCTGTACAGTGCAGTGTTGCAATGGTCAGGTCCATACCTTGAAAGGGTGACCGAAAGCCAGAACGCGGAGGGCAATGACCGAAGTCAGGCCGAAATTCGCTGTCATTATCACAAGCTCCAATTCTGTAGTTTTCGAACCCGACTATCCTTTTCTGGCTCAGGAGTTCTGCGTGTCGTTACATAAATGAGACCAAAGATCGAGTTATCATACGACCTTAACCGGAAGCTTACAGCAGGCCTGTCCTCACCATGCTAACTGAGAGGACTTCGCGCCGGGGATGGTCTATGGGAAGTACCGTAAATACGGAAACATTGTCATTCTTCGAAACGTCATACCTTCGATTAGAAGATGATTTGAGGGCTTCACGACTGCAAAATTGTGAGCTGATAGAACACGTAACCCATGCTCGAGACACCCTGGACGAACAAACGCTACACTTGGAAATAATGGCGATGGATTTGGACCAACACAAGGAAGCACTCGCACAAAAGACGAAAGACCTCAACGAGAGGAATGGGCTTCTTAATACTCAATCTTTTCTTCTAGACTCGGCTTGCCAGGAGATAGAGGGCTTAAAGAAGGAAGTAATATCAATGGGTCACAACATATCGGAACTTCGAAGCCTGATCACAGCGAAGCGAAACAACGATTGGCAAACGAGCACCAAAGACTGGACTGGGCAAAAGAGAAAACTATCAAGCATATCGTAATTCACCAGAGAGCATATAGAGCATCAAACTACAGTAGCTGCATCAACATCACTTTTACCTTGAGGTTTGCCCCCTTGATCATACCTACCTTGAACATTGTTTGATAGCACCGAATATCCCGCACGGCGTCACGCTGTGCAGTATCCGTAGTGCTGCTGAAGATTAAGCGTAAGTCCAGAAAGCAGTTCTTCAACATCAACCGAGTTTGGGTCTCCAGTGCTTCCCGCCCTTGGGAAAAGAAGATAAAGTTTAAGAATTTTGCCTGAAAATGCGAACAAGTAGATCGAGCGGGATACACTGAGGACCCCAAATTGCCAGCATGAAAGCCAGTTCTAGCGTTTTGTGTGTGCGATGTATGACCCCAGTTGGCAGTAATACCTCCGGCCGCTTTCACCTCTCTAAGTATAAGTATACGCGATACGTCGCAGTACCGAGGAGTCTCGAAAAGCTTTTACTGTACTCTCTGCCCCATTCCACTGATCTATTATTACAAATAGTTTAACGTGCAGAAGTCACTCTGCGAGCTCTTCATGACACATACGACCTTATCGTGCGATGTTCTTGTTGGGAGTGGCGCGTTATACGGGACGGATACACTGGTCGAGAAAGAGGCCGTAGTTGGCGGCACTACAGTACTCTCAGGTGGAGCAATATGGATTCCGAACAACCCCATCGCGAAACAATGCGGATACCAGGATAGCGAACTTCTTGGAAGGCAATATCTGGACTCGGCGATCGGTGACCCCAACGCTGGCCAACCACGACCGACCGGTCCATGCAGAGAGACGTTCTTGAAGACTGGGCCGAAGATGATTTCCTACCTGATGACCCAAGGCTTTCAATGGTCGCGACGCGTTTCAAAGTTTCCGGACCATCACCCCAGAGCGCTTCAGAACGGTGGTCGAACTTTTGACCCAGCAATGTTTGACGCGGCAACCTAGGATTATGGAAGGACTACTTGATGATTCCAAAAATGCCGCCAACAACTCAAAATCTCGGGAGATGAGTTGGAACGCACTGCTGGACGTTGGAACGTCATGTTTGCGATGGGGAAAGAATGTGATTTCAACAGAGGCGACGATGCATACCAAAGATTCATCGGCGACCCGAACATCAAACCGAACCCCAGCATGGGACGCATCAATTCCGTCCCATTCTATGTGCTCGAGATATTTCCTGGTGATGCAGGTACCAAAGGAGGCCTGGTGACGGACGGGAGGGGAGAGTTCTAGATAAAGGCGGAAGGCACTTGTAGGGCTGTACGCGGCTGGAAACGTAACGGCGTCACTGTTCGGATCGGCATTTTTGGGCGCAGGGGTTACAATTGGCTCGGCAATGGCGTTTGCATTTACAGCTGCGCAGAACATGGAGCAAGCTTTCTGAGTATGCTACCCGTACACCTGACGGACGATGCCGTAATTACTCAACACACGGTCGCTGTGGCACCGATGAATTTATCACTGAGGTGGTGCTTGCATGACAACCAGAAAGTTTACTTCATTGCAATGTATGTGAAATAAATCAGGTTCAGTTTGAATTCGATGTGGCCTTTACGCAGTGATCTGTCAAGAGATCCGCATAGGGACCCAATTCACTCTCCAATTCCCACGTCGGGGAGCCATGCTCCTTCCACTTGATGCCAAAGTAAATTCTATCATCCATTTCATAATACCCGATAATCTTTTGTATGACGGGTAACGGCTCAATTTGGGTGCAAAGGGGCCGTTGTTGGGATTGTTCCCAAAGTCTAAAGCCAGAGCCATCATCAAACACCCAAAGCAGGCCAATTGGGTTTGGCCAATCCAAACCGAGACAGTCTCGAGTTTCTGTCTTCACACCGTAAAAGGTTCGCCCAGAAAGATTTACGCTGAGAAGTATGTCTGTCACAACGACCTGTGAAGACCACGCTGTTCGCACAAGCGATCCTGGATAGTGCCTTTCAGGGTAGAGCACCTGCATCGTCCTGTTTGCAGATCTACGTTTCGGATACAATTGAAAATAAAGGGCACCTCTAGGCCTCTTACGACAGGGAAATTGAAATGCGAAAAAGGAGTTGAAGGTGCTCATATACACCTGTACTGATACCGGTTATATATTCTGTTCAAACGCCGGAAGCGGCTTGTGTACGTGACATGAAAGAGCTTCATATGGACAGTTTCCGTCGGTCATTAGAGGTACCGTATGTATGTACTAGGCTTCAATCTATGCTTTATTCGTGCGCTTTCATCTAGTTTCCAATGACTGCAACCACGTGACGTTTGATGCAAAGCGCAACACTCGGCCGAATTGTATTTGGAGCGTTTCATTGCCATGCGTTTTTGACTTGGCAGCAGATGAGCTAAGCCTTCCGCCGCTTCAAGTACGTATGTACTGTATCTGGCGTAACCAAGCGTGCACTTCTTCGGAGAAGCCTGTTTGTCTAGTCTCATGCAGCCGGATGTCGGTTTTGGCGACACCAGTCAGCCAGTTAGAACTCTATAAGAAGTCCAACGTCGACCTATTGTTGCCAGAATTTACTGTAGCTCTGCAAAGAGATGGCCGTTCAAAATGCTTACGGCTGTCTTTGCAACTGCTTTTATAGGTTCCTCCGCCTTGGCTGGAAGTATCAAATTCAATATCGTGAATGGTTGCAATCAGCAGGCAATCTGGCCAGCTTTGACGGGACAGACTTCCTCTGACCCTAGCTTTGACCCGCTACCGCCTGGTTTGATGTTGTACCCAGCAGAGTCTATTCAGACACTCCCAATAGCAATACCTTGGTCTGGGAGAATATGGGCCAGACAGTTTTGTACATCAAAAGGGTCAAACTGTTTACTCGGGGACTGCGGTTCGCTTTCTTGCTGGGGTCGTTCATCCGTCAATACAACCCTGTTTGAGATAACAGCTGATCATGAAGAGACAATTTACGATATAAGCCTTGGTGTGTGCTCTTGTCTTTATCTGACGAACCCGACTAATCAAAGAGGAGTGGACGGATATACGCTAGGCATCTCTGTCATGCCGGAGAGGAAAGATTGCGAACAAATATCGTGCCAGGTTCCTCCTTATCTAGGAATTGAGGGAACACCAAGTCAATCGATCTGCCCAGTGAGTCACCTAATTCGTTTGGAAGCCAATGGGCACTCCCGGAAGACTGCTCTAGGGGATGTGCATGGATGTGCATCAGACTGTTCTCGATACGGCCTTGACAAATACTGTTGCTCTGGACAGTTCTCAGGGCCTGAAGCTTGCCCCAAAAGTAGTCCCTGGTTCAAAAAGGTCTGCCCACAAGCATATAGCTATGCTTTTGACGACCCGACATCCTTGAAGTTTTGCAAGCCTACCAACTTCACGGTTGTGTTCAGCTGTCATGAACCTTAGCAATGCATCGTTGCATGCCATGGTTTAAAGGCGACACATGAAATCTCTCGAAATACCCCTGAAGCGTTTTGTCCCTGCCACCGGTAACCCTTGACTTATGTCTTTCATCGCAAGGCTCCAGACTTCATTTCTGGAGGCTGCAAATGACGGCCTCTGCTCTCAGTATTATAGTCAATTCGATGCTTATACTAGTATTGCAGCTGAGGGTGCAATGGGCCGGGCCCAAGGACGGCGTGGCGGATGCGTGGATAGATGAAAGAGGAAAAGGTAGATTAAGTCGTAACAAAGCAAATTGTAGACTTACACTCCTGCAGCACTCCCCTCTCTGTATTCAGGTAGCCGTGGCCGGGGCGACTTCCCCTGTCGGGTAGACTGGTGACTGGCCACCAAGCCAATGGAATGGCCCGGGAAAGTGCGACTTCCTAGGAAGTCGCTCCAGGCTGCGAAATCATGTCGTGGGCTAATGGGCCGCAATCAGCGGCATCTATCGAGGCCAAACCTTGCACCTACGGACTGTGATTGTATATGGAGGTAGCGTCTAATGTAAGGCCGACGATGAAATAAATGTCTGTTAGTGTATCTATCCTCACAGGAGTGAACAAAGCATCCTAACTCCCTCCACGACCACATCCCAATGGACCTCAACTCTCTAATAGCCTCTGATATTGAGCTTTGTGTATACGAGGTGCCTTTCTGCTGCTTCTTCCTCGGGCACGCCTTCCTTCTCCTGATGCCATCACAGATACACCTCTCGCTAATGTTACGACAGAAGCAATTCGTTAATAAATTCATCTGCCGCTTCCATCTGCCACTTCGGGTGCGCGACTCTCAGTAGCCTGTCTCTCTGACTCTGGAGTGTTCCGCAGAGTCTGGCTTGAAGGCGGCTTTGGAACCTGTAGTAAATATGATAATACTGTATAGATCCGGATCTGTGGCGTAGTGAGCTTCGTAGCTTGTCGCCTGATATTGTTCCGGTATAGGCGCAGGTGCTAGCATCTCGGCCAAGAGGTAGTCGCTCTCGTCATGAACACCAAGAGACCCTGCGATAGGTTTCGTGGGGGAACTCGCCAATGGCGAAGAAAGACTCCCCTCAATGTGGCAGTGATCTGGTCCAAGTAGGTTCTCTGGCCCGACGTTCAGCGAAGTAAGGGCCTTGAGTAGCTCTGGCCAGTCTCTAGCTCCGTGAGACACATATCCGTGGATCTCCCATTTTCTGGGACAACGATGACAGCGACTTTTGGATGGAAAATGTTGAATAATGCTTTCTGACAGGGCCTGTGGTTTGGATATCGAATGAACGAGAGGTAGGCATAATGGAGTTCTTGACGAGAATCTGAGTTTTAAAGTACGTTATATTGGGGCCATCAAGATATTTATCCATAAAAATGCAGAGTGCCTAGCTAGTGGCAGCCAGCCGCATGCCGGGCGGTCCGGATTCTTCATCCCTCTCGCGAGGGATCGCCGTAGTGATCAATGGGGGCTCTTCAAGGACGTTTTTGGCTTCCAAGCCGCCAAAGTGGAGGGCAACGGCATTCGCTAAGGGATTGAGGTACAAAAGGCAGCGTTTCGTAGAAGCTGCAAAGCATCAAATATATGTTCAGGCCACTACCTAACCTATGCTATCGGCCAGTTCCTCTACCCCCTTCTGTGAGGTCTCTCTGCTTCTCGGCGTTGACGGCCAACCTGACGGCGATGGCAAAGAGTGTTGCAACTTTAGCTTTAGACGACGCAGAATGTGACGCCGAGGGTTCATAACATGTGGTCCTCCCCCCCTCCCGAATCGGTTATGGAGCTGGTGAATTTCACTTGTTTGCCTTTTCTGAACTGCCAGCAATAACTACCTCTATCGTACTGTCGTCTGAGAGTATTATGGCGACCCCATTGACCTGGCCCAAGATAGAGGCATTGTTTCTGCACGAAGGAAGTCAACAAGGCACCATGCTTCGTTCCGCATACTGAATATACCTTGGCTCGCGTCGATGTGGGTGCGCAATTTTCGAATCAATGGTAGAATGAGGCTTTCTTTGTGTCAGAAGGGTGTTCTCCTGCTGCATAGAGACACTCTGAGTCTTCACTGCTGAGTCGTTGCCGGTACATTGAGACTGACCAAACTTCAATTTTCCCGGTGGGTGTCTCCAGCTCGAAGCCTGTCCCGTCTTCTTGTCTCCATCATCACATCACGTATTCGAGCCATGGACCGCTGCTGATCTCAAGTGCAGCCAGACGGTCAGACTCACACTTGATAGTACTGAACTGTGTGCTGCGACGAGTCTGCTTCTTCCCGCGTGAAACGGAGCGCTCACAACCGAACGACAAACTGACGACCATGGTGAGTCACTCTCTTGCCACCAAATCCTGCCCATCTCCAGCACACGCAACCGTCAGTGCTCCGAGCCTTGGAGGGGCAAATGAGAAGGGCGTTTGAGAGGGAAAAGGAGCAAAGCTGGCCAAGACACTATCGGAGACGCCGTTATCTACGGACAATTACGTTTCTGTTGCATATTCAGGCCAGCATGGCTCCTGCACAGCTGCTACCACCTCAGCCGGCATTGACCAATTTGTTTTCATCAGGACACACACGTTAACATACCCACGCCGAATCTCGACGGTGGAAAGTATGTACCCGGGGAACAGATCGATTCCGGTGGCTTTAGCGACATCTACCTCGGCAAAAGCACCATCTCGGACGATGAGATCGCTATCGCTATCAAGGTTGAGCCCGCATCGGCCAGGCACCTTCAGCTCAAGAATGAGGCCTATGTCTACAATTCGCTCAGTGGCGGCGTCGGCATCCCTCGTATGCACTGGTTCGGCCCCAGCGGCGTGGGCGATGCCATGGTTCTCGACCTTCTTGGCCCCAGCTTGGGAGACCTCTTCAATTTCTGCGGAGGTAAGTTCTCTCTGACGACTGTTCTGGTCCTGGCGGATCAGCTCATTTCTCGTATCGAGTACATCCACGCCAAGTCGTTCATCCACCGCGACATCAATCCCGGAAACTTCCTCATGGGTGTTGGCAAACATGGCAACGAGGTCAATGTCATCGACTTTGGTCTCGCCAAGCACCACCTGGACCCGAAGACTGGCTCCCACATCCCCGACCTTAGAAACAAAAACTTGACTGGCACGGCCTGTTATGCCTCCATCAACAACCATCTCGGTATCGAGCAGTCGCGTCGTGACGACATGGAGTCTCTAGGCTATGTCTTGCTCTACTTCCTCCGCGGCTCTCTGCCCTGGCAGGGCCTGAAGTCTGCCACCAAGAAGGAGAAGTTCGACTGCATTATGGAGAAGACGAAGGCGACCCCCACCGAAGACCTCTGCCATGGCTTCCCGAAGGAGTTTGCCATCTACCTCAACTACACCCGAGGCCTCGCCTTCGACGACAAGCCGGACTACAGCTACCTACGAACATCTTCCGCAATCTCCTCCACGAGAAAGTCGAAGACGACAATCTGGTTATTTTCGACTGGCACCCCAAGAACGGGAAGAACGCCGGCCAGAGCGATAACGCCAAGACCAACGCCACCCTTCCCATCGGCGGTGGCGACGGGATGTGAGTAACTGACGGGCCAGCCCAAACAATCATTCCTTGTAAGAAATCATTTTTCTCCACGCGTGTCGTGTGCGCTCAGCCGGCCGAAGGGTACATGCTGACAAATATTGGATGGCCTAGTGGATTATGAACAGGCCATGATCTTCAAAAGGAGCCAATTTTGCGTCTGGCAACCGCCGACCAAAATGATTCGCGAAATGGCCCTAATTCTCGTGCAAGACATAAACCCCGAAGGGGCTTCGAGCCTCAAGGAACCGCCTCCTTTTCATATTGACAATCCCTGGACATCTCGCAAGATTTTCCATCTGTCCCGCGATTTGAGCTTTGCTATCAAACGAGAAGTGAAGCAATTGACATGTAAAGACTCTTGTATTGCTAACTAAAAGAGAGTGGAAAAGGGATTCCTTTTATCTTGTGCCGTTGTGGACTGTAATGCCTATGCAGCGTTGGCTGCGTGTTGGAGGCGTTGTTGGAGGCGGCGTCGGAGGCGTTAGACTTCGCGATTGAGGCTATTGTAGCTTCAATTGAGTCTCGAGTCATCAATGCAACGAGGCTTCATTCATCAATGGAAGAATGTAACGAGGCTTGATTCCTGAATACACACAGCGAGTCATCAATGTGATGTGGCGTTGCGCGGTGGTGGCGCTGTGAATGTGACATTTGCCCTGTGTCTACGAGCTCTTGCCGATCGAATGGTTCACATTGCATGGTTGCAGCTATTTCCTTTGTTTTTCCTATACATTCCTCGATCTCGTTTTACACGTTGGACGCATCTTGTGGTTTACTTTCCGTATGGCTCGGATGACTCTGAACGGTATTGGGACGTTCGCGCCGAAAATTGCTTGGCCCGCCCATGATATATGCTCTCAGACACGCACATGGAACGGCATATCCGGTGATCCGCCTTGGCTGGACCACCGCACACCGTGAGCCCATTACCAACTCCCTTCAGGATGATCGTTTACACGGGCCATTCGGATCTTCTACGGCCAGCGCCCGGATGCTGCTTGAGGCCGGAGGACTTTGCAACTCGTCTCCGCCCGCTCTTGGTTTCCATTGTCGTGGGGCAACTACGTTCCTCTGAGCAGGCATTTCAATATTTTTCATTCCACACTTCACATCTTTCTGATTCTGGACACGCACCACCTAGTACAGCCTCTGGGGATGAGTCTCAATCTACCGGCAATGACTCAGCAGTGAAGAGCATGCAGGCGGCTACTCAGAGTGTCTCTATATAGCAGGGGTAGTTCAATGATGGGAAGGTTCGGTAGCCAGTGGGAAGAACATAGAAGGTTTTTGACCGGCATTGACACGCTTGAACAATTTGCTCGAAAGATGACTCGGGGTTCAGATAAATAATGAACTAGAGAGATAGTATCTCGTCATCTTTTGGGCGAAAGTCTGACTGACCGCGACACATTGTGACGAGCAATAAATCACGAAACCATTTGTGAGGCTTGCCGAAACAACCCCGACTACGAACTGCAGCATCCTCACAATGCACCACTGCAGTGCTCAGGTTATGCGAATAATTTGTCTGCGAGACGTTGGGACTATACGTCAACGACCTGTGAGTCGAGGGCATCAATGTCATGGTTATGTATATCGTGACTATAGACGACCCATCCGACACAGAGGACCAGTAGTTATGTGACCTGCCTCGGTGAAGATAGGCGGTGAACCGGCCACTACGTTGCGGTAGAATACAGCAAGGTCTGCCTTGCATTTACTGAGCTACACTCCGAACGTCAATACCATCGCAAGGCGGAATCCCTATCACCTTCATCCATGCACTTTGGCCAGAGAGCTAGTAGCCATGCGACTTGCAACAGCGAAGCCGAGAGGTGAGCCCAAACATCAGGCGAAGCGTATTTGGACTCCACTTGGGCAAATTCCGGATGTAGGCGCTTTCGCTTCCCGTCGCCGGAAGGACAACGCGCGAACGGGCTTATTGCCATCCCACCCTTCGATGGCCATAGGCGTTTTGACTGTAATAAGCGTGCAGATGAGGAGGAACGTGGAACGGTTGCCAACGATTCGGGTATGACGATTAGAGAACGTACAACCCGTGTATGACCATTGAGCCTCATCCTGTCGAGTAGTCTAACATGTTGTGATGGATATGGCAAGGGGCTGCTGCTTGCAGACATGACTGATAGTAGGATGTAGCTTCTGTGACTGCGCGAAGTTCTCCCATCCCAAATAACGTCTCTATGTAAGGAAGCAAAACTGCAATAATAATATCAGTGCCCATTTTCCAATCACCTCCAGGACTAGCTCTAACGCAGACACATATACGTGTTATTTTTATCCCTCTGTAGTTCTTCTAGCATGAGATCGCGCGAAAATCATTAGTTCCATCCGAGAGAATTCCCGGCCGCGACTGGCGTGGATATCTTGGTTTTACGAGCTGACCCGCTCATATTTCTGTGCTTGCCGCTCAGTTGGCCACCAGCACCCCTGTAGGTATACACATCGTAGCCCAAAGGAGCTCCACCCATCCTTGCGGGATTCCGTGTCTCTCTGTAGCACATTTCTGATGAACTCTGACTGTTTTGACTGCTGGAGCGTCGATGAGGCTGTCTCTTGCGCTTGTAGCGGCTGGCGATGACAAACATGGCGGCACCAAACATGACACCCATACCGACGGCGCCCGTAGCAATGCCTATAGTGGTGGCTCTCTGTTTCGAAGATTGGCCACCCTTATCATTAGAGGCAAACGCATCGTTATTGGAGCTTTGGCTACTGGTAGAGGGAGCGCTCTTGCTTGATACACCACCAACGTTGATGTTACCGTAGATATCGATCTTGGGATTAATGAGAGCTGTGAGGTTTCGCACTAGGTCGTCCGCATTGTTATATATTCCGGAGTTAGGTGTCCAGAGGTCCATCTGGAGCTTGTCTATCAAAGCGTTTGGATAGTATAGCTTGGCGATAGCGGTGATATAACCCCACCTGTCCCTTGTGTCGTAAGGTTCCAGCGCATAAACCGGAACTGTGGTAACAGAGAAGCCGCCCGCATCAGCCAGGGCCTGAGGAAGAACCTGGAAGATCTCCAAAGCGGCATCAACATTATTCGAAACAAAGACGTAATTGAGAGAGGACAAGAAACCAATCTGAACTGGGGAAGTGCCTTCTGGAGGCGGTAGATCAGAACCGCCAGGTCGAATAATCTTAGGCAGTGCACTAGGGAGAGGGTTTGAGGAGGTGACGGTTGGAGCTTGAACCGGAGCCGATGAAGTTATTGTTGCGTCCTTGACAATCGTCGTAGCGAACAGGCTCTTGTCAGTGTCCGAAACGGCAGCAATAAATGAGGCGTTTGACCCGGACGTTGTGCTTGCACTAAAAAGGGAGCTTATTAAGGGGCTTGAGCTGACTGAGCCGCTCGCCGAGCTTGCCACGACACCTGACAATGAAGACAAAGTCATAGTTGGCTTGGCTGCAGAGTTGTTTACAGATATACTGTCCTCAAGAGTGGAAGCTTGCGTAACCTTGGTGGCAAGCGACTGAGTCAACATATATTCTGCCTCCCTGTGAATCGAACTGCCGCCAGCCGGGATCTTTTCCGGCGAAATGGCGATGACAGGAGGGCTCTTCAGAGTAATACTAGCGCTTCTTGTGCTGGAGGAGTTGATTAGATCCAGGGAGTAAGACCTTGATGAGACAGGAGTTGGCTCAGGGGCCGAAGATGTCAAGCTCGCCAAGCCAGGCAACTCCGGTGCCGTATACGACAACTTTGTGGACGAGGCCGCAGGGTCTGGTTCAATGCGAGATGTCAGCAGTGGTGAGACTTGGTGGTCTAATTCCTTTGTAGCTATATCGCTGGTTAAAGCTTTGTTTGCAGTGAAAACCTGTGTCGAACCTATCGGGCCAGTCCCAGGTGATGGAGTACCAGTTGGAGTCTCGGGAACATACAAGCTGCTATCGCCGGCCGGAGGAGCGTATGTAGGCAGCTTCTTTAATTCTATGACCTGGGTAAGAGTCATGGGAATTGGCTCGAATGTTTCTTTATTTGGACTTGTTGGCCTGTTCTTCACAAAGCTCACTGAGTTTGAGCCAGATGCAGTTGTTGTTGGATGCAAACTGAGGTTACTCGAACGCGTCAAGGAACCTTGCCCGTCGGTAGGCAAACCCAAATCTACTGTCGAAGTCTTCGAGTTGATGGCCACGCTGAAGGAGATAGAACCAACGATGGTATCAGGTACACTCAAGATGCCTGTCTGTGTCGAGGACCCTGGCTCTGGCTCCCTCGTTGACACTGCCGTGTTAGGCGTCGAATTGTGTTCAACAATTGTGTTAGACGGACTGGGAACATCGATTGTCGTGGAAAGAACCGATATGCCAGAGTTCAGTGAGGATTCTGGCTGCTCCGTTGGCAATACAGGTTGGCCTGTCGAAGTCGTCAGCGCGACTGTTGTGGAGACGCTGGGGACGACGACCGGGGTAGAAACACTCAAAATATTTGATCGCGTCGATGACTCTGGCCCTGCAGTTGACTCTTCTGGCTTTCCTGTCAATGTAGTCGATGTAATTGCTGTGCTAAAGGAGCTGGTGACAACGATGGTAGTAGGCACACTCAAGATGCCTGTCTGTATCGAGGACCCTGGCTCTGACTTCCTCGTTGGTACCGCCGCATTATGTGTGGAGGTCGGTGTGACTGCTGGGATGGAGGAATCGGGGACGACAATTGTGGTTGGCGCAGTCCGGATGCCCGAATGTGTTGAGGACCCTGGCTCCTCCGTCGAAACTTTCGGGTTGTTTGTCAAAGTAGCTGATTCGGCTGTTGAGCTAAATGAGTTGGTGACCACGATTGTCGCGGGCACCCTCGGCATGCTCGAGACTATTGAGGACTCTGGCTGCTCCGTTGACACTACCGCTTTGCCCGTCGAAGTTGTCGGCCCGATCGCTGTGAAGACGCTGGGGTTTATGGTGGAAACACTTAGGATACCTGATCCCGTCCACAACTCTAGCCCCTCAGTTGGCGCTTCCTGCTTGCCCGTCGAAATCGTCGGTGACACCGCTGTACTAACGCCGCTACTTCCCTCCTCACTCTTCCCCATGAGGTCAGAAGTCGCCACCTCTGTGCTTTTCACAATAATAGTTGTCGACTTTAATATCTCGTAAGCAGAGCGAGACGAGCTCGAGGTCTCGGGAATCAGTTGCGTGGAGATGAAGCCACTGATATTGTCTCTTATTGTCGAGGATGCTGACACGGTATCAGGCATATTGCCTTGCGGGATGGATGACGTGTCTCTGATTATGGTGGAGCTAGGATGTTGGCGTCTATCCCGGTGAGGATGATAGATGCGAGGTCGCTGGAGTGGCGGTTCGGCGCTGGCGAACCCCACCAGAGCAACTACTAGGGTTTGGGCAGCAACCATGTCCAGAATGAGTTGAAATGTATATACTCAATGTGTAACTGCAGTTTGCGACCCGTTGAATACTCCTCGCGGGGCTCCCGAACATGTGCGCGGCAAATGCACACTTACACACGAGAGTTACTTGATAACTAGTAACATCCAACACAGTCAAAGGCATGAACGCTGGATTTAGGTCCACGAGTGACTATGTACCAACTACGATAAACTACTGTATTCGCGTCCGTGTGTCCAGTGAGGTCGAGCTCTCTAAAAGCCGATTCTTTCATTAAAATAACCCACCAGCTTTGCGGGAGACACAGAGGCGCCAGTTCACTGAGGTATTGAGCTAGTTGCGGACGTTTATGGTCGTGCTGTTGGACATGCCAAAGTTAAGAGTGACGTAGGTGGCAATTGGCTGCGGGCAATGCGGCAACACGAACGGGGTCAGCTACCATGTCGATCCGCCTGGGAGTGGCCTTCCCAGGTAAACTCAGGGATGAGGAGTCAGCGTTTAATCCCAGTCTGCTTTGCCTTTCGTTGCCTCAGTCGACCCGTCAGGTACGCGCACTACCGCGTTAGCCAAGTTCTCGCAGGTGTCTTGGCCAACATGCCTGGATGCCAGACCCTGAAGTGAACTAAAAAGCTCAGCCCACGCCCCCCCCCCCCCTGTTGTGCTAGGCAGACCGTCGTTCCACCTCCACAGCTGCACGAATCAGGTTTGCACCCCTTGTCCAGGGCTGGATCGCTCTGCTGCGAGAATGGAGGAAGCACTACACCCCCTATTCTCTGGGTCGTGCTTCCAGTGGGCTACATAGTTTGCCAGGGTGTCTGCAGCTTTTGCCAACCGGTGCGGCGCCTCAACGCTAACGGCAGAATGTCGAGCTCGAATAATCTGGCTGATTCGCAGATGTTAACTCCAACGCGAAGCGGTGCTGCACGCGCCCGTTCCCGCACCTTTTCCGCCATGTCATCTCTGCCCTTGTCACGGAACAGCTGCAGTCGCGGATAGCCAGCCGTCGCGCGTTGCAGCCTCACTGCTGCCAAGTAGCCCGAGCCCTATCCAATCCCTTAGCAACCGCCCTCGACTCCAGCTGCTGTCGCTGCACTTATGCCTGATGCAGAGGTCGCCGAGCCGTCCACTGTCCGCCATCACAAGTAAACCTGGATCTCTCGGATCAGGATTTCCAGGTTGCCTTCACACCGGGGACTTTGCTTGGCGGTTTGTTTGTTTGACAGTGCAGCTAAAGAGCCGTTCAATGAGAGGCAATGGGCGGGGACACTTCACTGAGACGGCATCCACTCCTGTACTTCGTACTATGTGCCAGGATGGCCCAAATCTGTCCTATCACATTTAATACAAAGTTATTACACGCAGCACCCGAGGTCCCTCCTATTGTCTAACCAACTTGAATCGCTCGGCCGCCAACTGTGGATAGGATCAGATGCCACTTCACGCCTCGTTCCCTCTTTGAGCATCTCAGCCACCTCGGGATCTATCCCGTCATCGCCGCCTAGATCAGGAAAGTCGCCATTGTCATCGACTCGGCGTCTCTTCTTGGAACCGTTGGTGGATATGGGCAGGGCTTGATAAGAGGGAGCCGATTCGGGCGTCAGCTCCGTGCCCGATACCCCCGCGAGACTGCTTTGACAGCTATATGGTGCGTACAGCCTGAATTGCTGGCAAGAAAGGCTACGGAAACTTGCTCCCGAAACCGTGACGAAGCGATATTCCCGGCGTCGTGTTCCAGACAGTTAGTCTTGCTCGGACGGGATTGACGGAGCACTTTGCTCATCTTCCTGCCTGACGGACCTCTCGCGGGGATATGGTCCCTGGGTACCACGCTTCCGAACCGCAGAGCATTGGGCTCTACGCAAGCTCTTGCGCCGGGGAGTGGTCCTTGCATATGGTTGGCGAGTCCTTTAAACTCGGAATTCGCAATATCGCTCTCAGCCCTTGGCTTCGACTACACTTGTAGACATGACTGCTCCTCACTAATCCGTTCAAAGCAGGTGGGGTGGTTACCACTAGGTCCACGGTTAAGCCGCAACTCTCATTGTCAATTTGAGACAGCTCACAAGACCAAGAGGATGGTGGGACTGCAGCAGGATCACGAGCGCTGCGGCAATCGCGCCTTCATCCGCCCGTCCAGATGATCTAGGATACCCTCTACGTTTCTCTTCATTACGGCGCGGATGTGGTGGTGGTGACGAGATGCGGAAAATGTATGTAGAGTGATCGGCATCTGAGACGAACAAGACTTGGCCGCCAGCTTACGTTGAGGTTGTCCCTCTATGTGATGTGAGGCATCAATTCTCCCTAGTGCGGATCTGGTCGTCAATTCGCTGGATGGTCCTCGGGGATATGAATTTTCCTTTGAGCTCACATGGGGCGGATAGTCCTGGGGAATGTCCTGGTGCCATATCTATCTAATTCCAACCCTTACTGCCGAAGATACCAACTGAAATTCGACAAATGTGCGGATACAGTAGGGACCGACCGCAGGTAGCCGATTCTTGCTGTGAGAGCTCCGAGTTCAACGCAACTTTTTGCGACATAACTGCCGCTAAATCTGGCTGTAAGAGACTCATATGCTACCCTGTTTTATAAAATGGGAGGTATCGTTTCCAATCTTTCCAGGAATGTTACAAAGACGGCAGCCTCAACGATGTCAACTCCCCAGTCTTTCGAATCATCGCAACATATACAATACTTTCTTGCCATCTTGCAGGGGTGCAGTTCTCGCATTCTAAAGCATCAAGAGACCGCTAGAGCACTCTCTGAGGATAACAAACGATTGCAAGAAGCGGCAGAGGAGCTGCGTAAGCAAAACAAGCACGATTCTGCCAGACTCGAGATGCAGCAACAAATGATACGCCGTCAAGAAGAACATATTTCTTTGTTAGAAGGCTTCCAAATGCATTCAAGGTCCGAACAGTCCTTTAGCTGCTGGAGACTGCAGGGTTCCTCGTTCACAGACGATTTGGCAGGACTGCCGGAATCATCGACGAATGAGGCGTTGCATACAATTGGAGCGGTGGAGACATCACAAGCCAAAAGAAGGAGACTAGAGCCAAGAACCGCGCTAGAAGAATGGGAACGACAAGAACCATGCAGTGCTCAAGATATAGTGGCTAGAGCAGACTTGTAGCTGCGCAATTAAGACACACTGAATTTGTACTGTATGCATACTTCTATGCTTTTGAGTCTGCTAATGTATTCTGTGCTATTCTCAGGTCATTTGCTGCAAAATCTTCCGCTGATCCAACATGTAGAGTGGAATTGTGTGGAAGACTTGGAAAACGAATCAAAGATCTTGGTCTTGGATGAAATGACTGAGCAACGAAACATTGCTCAGTCAAGGCGTACGCGAGGCGCTTATATCGCCGCAAGTCGGAGTTATGTAGATTCGAAGCTAATCATCGAAAAAGCAACAAGCTCCTGTTCTCGTTTGTACAACTGCTTGAAAGTATAAGCCTCCACTAAGTGGACAAACGATATCTTAGGTTAGGAGTTTTTCTTCATGGCTTAGGGACAGAATGTTCAATTTTACAGACTGCAGTATATACTGTAGTACACATTGGAATTAATATTCTCATTGGTTATTCACCGGTCGGCTCTTCTGGTGTGGCGTCGTATCTTTGCTGCCTTGACGTTGTACTTGTCATATGGCTTGATGCGTTCTCCTTTGTACCACAGAGGTGAACGTGAGGTGCTCGTTCCACAAATCTTCAGCCGATTATGCACATCAGCAATACAGAAACAGCTCGAACAGAGTGAATGAGACGTCACAGTGCAACTTTAGGATTGCCAAAATGGCACAAGTTCCAATACAGTAAATATGAACCACCAAAAAGCCGAGCATGTAAGAGTTTTGAAAGAATCATGCTGCGGAAGGGGCCAATTCCTCCTACCTCGCAGCTTTTGCCACTGGAATTGGCTTCTATTCAAAGGGGCCGATATACACCCTTTACGTACTCTTCAAGTAGTTTTTGCCAATTTCAAGAACTACATCTTAAGTGTTGCACACATTGACTGTTCTTCAACGTCCCTAAACATGTTTCTTTCACTCAAAAAGTCTGTCGCACTGCTCGCCTCGTTGCAAGCCACTCTTGGTCTAGCGGTGATGCCGGGTGGTGACAACGGAGGCTATGTCAATGCGGTCTATTTCACTAACTGGTTTGTGAATGAGCCAAAGGCACACCCAAGCATGGTCAAAAATGTCTCTGATAGTATCTCAGGGGCATATATGGTCGAAACTACCAACCCCTGGATCTTCCCGCCCACGAGATCTCCCACGTCCTCTATGCCTTCCTGAATCTTCGTGCTGATGGAACTGTGTAAGTCCGAAGCTTGTTTCCATCCTACTTGCAGTGCATACGTATTCTCACTGTCTCAAGCTACTCCGGTGACACGTATGCCGATATTGAGAAGCGCTATCCCGATGACTGTACGAGTTAATGAACATTGGTCTTGGGCAATACTAAACTCATTCATAGTAGTACCGACTGACACCGGACAAAACGCATATGGATGTGTTAAGCAGCTGTTTCTGTTAAAAAAGAAGTACCGCAAATTGAAGGTTATGTTGTCCATTGGCGGATGGAGTTGGTCGACCAACTTTGCCGCTGTCGCGAGCTCGGAGTGCAGCCGAGGAACTTTCGCCACAACTGCGGTTTCCTACATGAAAGACTGGGGATTTGACGGCATTAACATCGACTGGGAGTATCCAAAAGATAACAAGCAGGCCGGCGATATGGTACTTCTAATCCAGGCTGTGAGGAAGGAGCTGGACTTGTACGCAGATCGGTCTGCGAAGGGTCATCGATTCCTGCTTTCCATTGCCGCCCCTGCCGGGCCAGAGCACTACCAGATTTTACAGATGGATAAGCTGGGTAAACTCTTGGACTACGTCAACATAATGGGCTATGACTTTGCTGGCGGGTTCAGCCACTACAGTGGACATGCTGCCAATCTGTCTCCTAACCCCAATAACCCCAATGCTACTCCTTACAGCGCCACAGGTGCTGTACAAGCTTACATCAGTGGAGGTATTCCGGCTAACAAAATCATTCTCGGCATGCCTCTTTACGGTCGCTCTTTCGAGCAGACAGCCGGCCCTGGCCTGCCGTTTCTTGGTGTGGGCAGCGGCAGTTGGGAGGCTGGAGTATGGGACTACAAGGACCTACCAAGGGCCGGCGCTACGGTTCAGTACGACCGAGATGCAAAGGCATACTATAGCTACGACCAAAACACCCAGGAGCTCATCTCGTTTGATACATCAAAAACAACTCTCGCCAAAGTCTCGTACTTGAAAGAATTGAGTCTTGGCGGCAGCATGTTTTGGGAGGCAGCGGGGGACAAGAAAGGCGCGGATTCACTTATAAGCTCGAGCTACAAGTCTTTGGCAAACATCGATGGAACGCTAAACTACCTTAATTACCCTGATTCTCAATTTGACAACATCAGAAACGGTTTGAGCTGAGATCGAAAGTCAAAGGGTGGATATTGCTAGTCACGGTTTGACGTAGACGCGGCCCAAGAACAAACTAGGTTTGATAGAATCAGAGGTGCATTATTATCATATTGAAGTAGAAATACAGACACTAGCTGGCAGTTAGCTATTTCAGGAGAAGAGCAACTGCCGCCTAACGTGTTCATCCCAGTCAGACGGTGCAGAGTTCCATGGAACATTGCTCGGAACCCCAAACACGACACTGCGTCTTAATCGACTGTAGTTTAACAGCCCTCTTTCGTCGGTGTCTATTTAAGTGGAAGATTACCTGAACTACTTCATGCACCATGGCTGACACAGGGAAGCATACGTGGAAGTGCCCATTCTAAAAGCTTGGCTACCAAAACAGTGTACATACCTACGGGAACAAGACCCTAACTATGATTCATGAGGATATACGCTCTGTATCCTCCCTAACGAAAGAAGATCGTAACTGTTCTACTTATGCTTTGAGCAGGGCTGGTCACACAGTCGCCTTTCGGTCAACCAGCCGTTGAATCCTCAATCCAGTAACATTTGTCAACCGTCAGGATGCAGTTAGAATCATAGAATAAAGAGAGCTTGATTTCTATCTAATTGAACAAGAAATAACAGTCATTATATACATAAGAAAGGGGAGGTCTCCGGGAGTGAGGCTCTTGGCGATGTCATAAGCTTGAGACGCAAGCTTGAGGCTGTGCGAGGCCTTGGCCCTCCTTGGCCTTGATTGGCGCTGACAGACGCAATACAAGCTAAGTAACTCTAATCGTGGTTTCTGGCCGCCCGGTAGAATCCAAGCAGCCCAACAGGGATGCACGGAGAGCCTCTTCCTTTCTTAAATACCGGAACGTCGCGGCCCTGTCCCATCGGTCCCTTGAACTAATCCGTTGCGGGGCGCACTGCATGCGTTATCGCACAGTTCAAGGTAGGCCTTCTGCAGATTGTTTTGAGGGTGAGAGACGAACGAGAAGCCTTTTTAGTCGTTCGATATATCGACTTTAATGCGAGATAAGTCAATGGCCGGGTCCCACCCAAACATCAACTCACTGCGGAGGACTTCTGCCTCTTTGATAATGTGCTAAGGCAAGAGCCGGAATTGACCCTCATGATATAACCTTAACCCTAACCGTACCTGAAAATATCAAGCGATGGCCCTCCGAATGACAGGCCGCACTCATCATGCCAATGCCCCTCTGGCTTTGGTACTTCCTGGACATGATTTCGGGCTCGAGCGCCCCCGGGTTGGTTTGAGCAGCGACGGATCATATGCCAAGAAGGCAGCGCCTCGCCGCGCCTTTAAACCCGATGCACAGCATGAGGGGATAGATGTTGATGATGAAAAGCCGCACGGCTGCCACAGCAACACGCTTCATGCTGGCACTTCCTACAAACCCGAATACTTGATTCTGCGGGAGGACCTCGACCGGGCGGTCGCTGCACTCAGAGCTCCAGATGATCAAGAGCCCCCAGCCAGATCTCCGGATCCTCCTCCCCCTGATCATCCTCCTCGTCTCCTGAGACGCTATTTCCGACCTCGCCGTACAGCTTATCCAGCTTATCCAGCTTGCCCCGGATGAGCCGCAACTTATCTACTTCGTCATGTAGGCGTTGGTCGCACGCCTTCGGGTGCCCTGTAATATAAACGCATTAGTGATGCTGTTCTGACAACCACGACCTGTTTAGGATGATCATGACTGTCGAATCAGGGTTGCACTATGGCCTGGTGCTCTGATGGAAGACGCACTATGGCACATGGCTTGTGCTAATCGCAAGGCGAAGCGCAAGACACAAGCCTGGATCTTCAACTTCTGTCCTGCTAGGGCCACCTCAAAAGCCTTCCCGTCATCCAGGAAGAAAATTTGCTTGACAAAATAGTTGCTCAGCGCGTTTTTGAGCCGATCGTCGTGAAGATCATTCTCTCGGGCTTTAAAGCAAAGAAACAGAAGGTTGCGAGTCAAAGGAGCTGGAGAGCCGATGCTATCATCAGACATCGTGTTAACTGCGAAAGCCTCTTCGTCGGTAATGCTTTGCAGTAAAGGGCACGACGACAGAAGAATTCCAACGGTGAGTCACACGAAAGGGAGAAACGACGTTGGGGAAGTGGCTTTGCTGCCTGAAGGCGGACGGATCTTTGTTGGTAAATGCTTGAACCTAAGGGGGAAGATTCTGATCATCGTGAGGAGCTAGTACGGGGTCAGACAGAGCTCCGCCGTAACTCCACACCCATTTCGCAATCATCCAGGATCAGCTGTTTGACATCGCCTGAGTCGCCTGTCTATCCCGTTTAACTTCTTGTAGCTAGCGGTATAAATGCCCAAAAAATGCCGGTCCCTGCCTGCGTGATTTGACCGGAGTGTGATATCAGCCGGTTCGGAATCCCAGCGGCCGCGACCAACGTTTAAGTTCGCCAAGTCCGGCTTTTCCTTCGTAAACCTGGCGACACAGTTTACTTTCACGGCTATAACAGCTGTGCTGGGTGAGGCTAGAATCGGTGGTACGACTCCCATGCGCTCCAGCCAAACTGCCGGTTCTGGCTTACTGCCTAGTAGTCCACGCTGCAATCCGTACAAACAGCCGGGTTTGGCTTATTGCCAACTGCACCCCTGCTACTATCCATACAAAGAGCTGGTTCTGGCTTATTGCCCAATGGTCCACCTTGCCATCCTTACAAAGAGCTAGTTCTGGCTTGTTGCCCAATGCACCGCTACTGTCCAGACAAACAGCGATTTCTGGCCGACTACCAAATAAGTGCAGATCCAGCGTGGAGCTTCGTTGACTGTGAAGGAGAAAGGGAGGGTTTTGGAGGCGACGGAATAATGACTGGTCCACACGCAAAGGCCAAGGCGTCGGCGGCTTTGCTCTGCGAGAGTGGCCGGTGCTACATAACATTAAACAGCCGGAGTCATAGCCGGCCTCAACAGCGAGACAGCCAAGTCTGGCGTTTAGACAACCGGCCTGCCCGCGTGAGTCCCCAGGCGTAGTCCTCGTTGGCTCCGGTGCACACAAATGTGTGTACACGGCTTACTTGCCCGCAGCTTGCGAAGCGGCGAACAGGCCGTCGACAACCGCATATCGTGTCCCCAACCCCAACTCCAGCTGTCGCTTCGCAACTGTCGAGGTGAGCAATGCTACCCACTTTCTCCTACCGTACGCGCCAAACTCTCCATGGATCTTACAACCTCCGGCACAATCAAGACGGGCAGAGCTCCCGTGGCTATCATGATCCCCGACCCAGTATCTGATGATGGCGCTGCGTCGTATTCTTTGCTCAATGCTGTCGCAAATGAATATTTGTTTCCAGAGGACGTTATGTATTAATGGCTCTATCGATACACATGGCATGCCTCCAGGGTCGCAGGCTCATCCACCCGAGCTATCTCCAACACAGACACGGAATTTGCCAGATGAGAAGACACGAGTGCCGCCGCCTTCAAGACAATGCAAGACATGCATACAGGCGACAGTCAGAGACGGCCCACGCACCCGGGCAGAAGCCAGAGGGCAGTCCAGCAAACGGAAGCCGGCCACAACAAGCCAAGGCGAGCCGGCCACACGGGCCGAAGGCAAAGCACGCGCTCGAGCGGCAACCAAACAGAATGGGATGCTCGTCGCAAGCAGCCAAGAGAGACCAGGCCAGCCGGATCACACTGAAGATGTGTTCCGGGTGAAGCGCATACTTGGTCGGCACTGCCACCTTATCTTCCTCTGGTGGGATGATGGTACTACTGGGTTAGTTAGAAAGAGGGATGTACTAGACAAAGACATGCTTAACGAGTTTGAGGAAGGGTATGAGGGCTTGGACGCAGATGTGGACATTCTAGAATCGCGGGGAAAGGGGGGCAATCGCCAATGTAAAGTTCATTGGCGAGGACTCTTGCGGCATCAGGATGTCTGGGTTGGTGAGGGCCTGACCGCGAAGAAGCGGCGAACCAAAGAGATCCCATCATACTGGAAGGAGCCTAAATCGGATTAATTGCTCACATACCTGACTTGCATTGTCACATTCACAGCGCAACCACCGCGCAACGCCACATCACATTGATGACTCGCTCCTCGTTGCATTGATGACTCGAGACTCAATTGAAGCTAAATAGCCTCAATCGCGAAGTCTAACGCCTCCGACGCCGCCTCCAACAACGCCTCCAACACGCAGCCAACGCTGCATAGGCATTACAGTCCACAACGGCACAAGATAAAAGGAATCCCTTTTCCACTCTCTTTTAGTTAGCAATACAAAAGTCTTTACATGTCAATTGCTTCACTTCTCGTTTGATATGCATTGCAACGTGGAAAGTCCGTGAACCCAAGTGAAGTGTCGTAGAGCAAGGCAGGGCTGGGAGCCGACGTCAGGAGATGGAGCAGGAGACGTGCCAGCATCACAACATCTGTCTCCGCCTGTAACGATTGAACGGCCAAATGAACATCACGCATGGGTTTGGGGAACAGCGCGCATGACAATGCGTTGCACAGGAGGGACGAAACGCATCCCACGAAGAGGCTTGCTGGTGCTGCGCATGTTTCTATCGCTGGCCAACCACACTCCGTGCGCCAAATTGAGGAACGGGGACAAATGACAGAGCGCTTGTAGCGACCGACTTGCCCCGCCACGTGCAGTCGGCACTCGTTAGGAGCTGATGTTGATGTTGCGTGCGTTTCCAAGGGTCCTCACTCCCCGCAGCCTCCTCAACGCGTGCGGTTTGCGCAACGACGTTGGCGACACGTCAAGACGACTCGAGGTATGCACCCTGTTAGCGAACATCCGAGTCGCGTCAAGGTCCCAGGTGCAGTTGCATGGAAGCGTTACACGGGCATCGATCGATGAACCATACCCCTGCCCCTCCCACCACGTCGTCGAGTTCTTTGCCGCGCACGTTGTGCGCGGGTAAGCGCTGCAAGATGGAATCTCGTCCCACATACCTGCCGAACGACCATCTGGTAATACTAGTGGTGCCGCAAAGGTTGACGGGAGGCTGGCGGGTTTAAACTGCCCACTCAACTCCGTCACCTTGCGGAATGCATGGTGGTCCAGCATGCAACAGGTACGAAGCGCATCCAATAGGGTATTATTATACAGGTCCGGAGGCGCGACACGATAGCAGCCAGTCTCTGACCGCTGCCAGCCCGCCGAAGCCAAGGCAGGTGGGCCCGAGGACGCTGCGATGGGCCAATCATGTCGGGTCGCCGCCTCGAGGTCGCGACTTGCTTCCACTCTACGCGGTCTAGACGAGGCTCTAGCGCGACGACGATGCTTCTCCCTCTCGATCATCCACCATGGACCTCGTCATCTGCAAATGCGCCCAGTGCGATGCCGAGCTGGGCACCGTCGCCAATCTCTGGACACGGATTGGAATAAAGCATCTCACTTCTGTGACCCACGAGCCGTTCCTCATATCGACCTCTGGTACAGTACGAATCGGCGACGCAGATACCTTGGTTGCCGGCTGGTGAGCATCACCGTGTCTATCCACATCCACAGCGACCTGGCTAATAACTCTCTCTGTAGCAAACTGCAAGACGCAATATGCGCCAAGTGCGAAACCATCGTTGGGCAAAAGTGCTTGCATACGCCCATCAACCACGTCCTGCATAGGTGAGACCCTTGGCCAAGATGTCGTCTGGTTTGCCTTCTAACACGTGCGTGAATCGTCCAGCGGCCAGATCATATTCCGAACCACATCTATCGTCCTGAAGTACGCCACAGACCTGCGACGCAAGCCAAAACCCAAGATACAGCGAATCCTCAAGCTAAAGAACGATCCCCCGTCGACAAATGGCCACGGCAGCACACCGCCAGCGCAGGCGACGCCGCCCTTCAAGAGCTTCAATCCCGACGCAGGCATACCTCATGCCCTCGATCTCATGCAGCAAGTCATTAACCGCATAGGCGCCATGGGGATGCAGGTCGTCACCAACTTCGAGACGGCCATGGCCAGGGTGGAGCGGAAGATGCAGCAGATGAACGACTCCATCGACGGCGTCCGAAGGGACGGCAACAGCCAGCGCGACGGCCTCAGGTCCCTAAGATCAAAAGTCTCGGGGTTCAAGCGGGACTGCCAGAACAACAGCTCGGTCCTCTCGAGGCTGGACCAGCAGTTCCAAACTACGGATAGGGTCGTAACGGAGCTGCGACAGGCCCTCGCCACGTCCAGGTCGGACGTGGACAGCTTGCGCGAGCAGCTTTCTTCAACGCAGCAGGAGCTTCAGGAAGCCAAGGGTGAATCAGACTGCCTCAAGGCGACGTGAACGACACCAAGCATGAGGTGCGGGAATTGAAGGACGAGGTGGACCGCCTCAGGAGCGAGGTCGATGAACCAAAGCAGGCTGCCCGCGAAGGCTTAGCAATGTCGAAAGAGTACGCTTCAGAGGTCTCGTCGCTCAGGCGAGAGATTACGCAGCTCCGGGGAGAGATGGCCAAGGACCGAGCTCATCCCCGACCCCGTCTGAATCGTCTTCGTTCTCCTCTCACGAGCTGGACATTCTCACCAGCAGCATATCCAAGATTGGGAAGGACGCCAGCCAAATCGAATCGGTGCAGATGCAGGTTGATCTCTTGAGGCACTGTATCCGGCGTCTCGAGGCTCATATCCGCTTAACCTTACCCGCGACTCCAAACCAAGAGCGCTCAACAAGGAGTGCCGACGTGAGTCCTGAGCAAGGCGACGAGAACGTCCAGCCGTTAGCTAAAGGCATTAAACGACAGCGGCGCCCCTCGGCGGGCGTAGACGACACTCGGAGCTTCGACACGCCTCCCAAGCAGATAGCACCGTCGCCTTCCTGCCCCAGCAGCCGGCGCTCGTTACCCGCGAAGCAACTGGGGGCGAGGCGATCGGGGCGACCGCTGGTGTTAATGGCACGAGAAAGTGAGGCAGCTGGAAGGTGAGAGTCCGGCTGCGGCTGTCATCACTGGTTATCAGAGCTGAGGTGTCGACGGCGACTCTCCTTCTTCAGCCCGGCTTCAAAATCCATCTCGAGAGTTGCCCGTCCGCGCTGACGACGTCATTCACCTGCTGTACAAGGCGCAGTCGAAGAATACCTTGGATTGTTTGGCTCGCCGGGTCTCGTATCCAGGCATCGATCAGGAACGCTCCTTTATGGCTTGATACCTGCTCGATGTCCAGCAGCATCTCTTGGGCAGACTCGGCGAGCCCCCGCTCTGCAGCACAATCTGTCGGAGCCGTGTGGAGGATCATGGTCAGCAAAATGCGGTACAGAGCAACCTGGTCCGTGTCTCGAAGGCCGTCTGGCCCTCTTGATCCAGGTTCGTGGAAGCCACCGCCTTTGCCAGCGATGTGCTCCGCGTTGTTGGTAGGGAACTTGGCGGCCTTAGGATGTTCTTGGCCTGACGGATGGAAAGTGCGACAGATCGATACGGTTCGGACGAGGCACGCCACGGCCAGCGCCAAGGCGAAGCTGCAGTCCTCGCTGTAGCATATCGATATCTGAGGCACGGGCGTGGCAGCTCACAGCTCGCCGACCACCAGGCCTTGTTGCTGTACTAGGCGCGCCGCATGCTGCGACGCTCGGGGAGCGACTCTGGCGTGGCGCGTGCCTCCGTCAGCCTGTTGGCCGGTTCGTCCTTGAACCCTGCCGGCGCCAACCTTGCTTCATCGGTGATGGCGGAGTGGTCTCGGGCTTTTGAAGAAGCTTCGGGCGACAAACTCGGACCATCGGGAATCCGGATCTGAGAGATGGCGCAGATCTGTAGACGCTGAGGTTGTCTCTGCAGCAGGGCCAATGGACTCGAAGCAGTATTGCGAGAGTACCTCTTTCTTGCTCGTACGTAGAGTCTGGGGGCCTAGTTCGAAGGACAGAGCTGAAAGCCATGCGCAGCAAATGAAGAAAAGATGCCACTGACCCGTGTATGAGATGGCAACTTCATCGCCGGTCTCGATCCGAGGCTCGGCGCTTGATGGCAGTTCTCCCGATGAAGTGGCCCGTGGCAATGCGCACAGAAGTGGTTCACACGGCGAGCGTCGGCTCCGGAAAGATGCCGACTGGCCGTCTCCATCGGGCTTGTAAAAGGCATTCATTTGAACTTGTCGTCTCATATGAGGACTCGCATTGCGTCGCGAGGCATCATTACACTTGGGTCCTGACAATCTCGTGCAGCAACTCAACGGCCTCCCTCACCTCACCATCGACCACGTCCATCCCAGCAAACGCGCACGCCGCCATGACCATCGCTTTAATTTGGTGTTGCCGCCGCCCTCGTCCCGTTTCCTTCCACATGTTCCTTCAATGCGTCGTCATATCCAATGCCTTTACAATCTCCCCTGCTCGAGGAAGAGGAGCCGCTGAATTTAGATGAGGCCGGAAAGGTGAGGCGTATAGGATCTGGCGGGAATAAAGCTCTTTGAGGTCGTCGAGAACCCCTGTCAGTTGCATGGAGAACCATCTCCCCTTGCTTGAACCCCAAGAGCCAACGGGGGTTCTTGGGGGCTTCTTCAGGTTGATTCCCTGGGCTGATGGCCATTTGCCACGGGATCGCCCGTCGCGGGAAGAGGGTAGCGAGGCCGCTTGTGGAGATGCGGGCAGGGCAGGAGATGGAGCCGCGAGTGGGGGAGAAGTCGAACTCGGCAGCGGGAAGCGCTGAGGCAATGGTCAGCTCATGAACGCGACAATGGACCATGGCATGA